>JAMZAV010009807.1:0-24173 GCA_024449915.1 Sweltsa coloradensis
TTAAATGTGCAAAAATGTTTTTAAGTTTGAAAATTGCGTCTAAAAATAAAATTCGCGATTGTCGCGATTTACCAAAAAAAACACAATTTTCTCATGCACAACTTAAAAAAAAAAAAAAAAAAAAAAAAAAAAATTGATTGATTGATTGATTAAAAGAAAAACAAGCTCATGAATGATGAATTAATTGATTAATTAGTGAATCTGTTAATTGATTCATCTAGTGTCGTCAAGAATATACGTCTGTGTGCAAAGTTTCAGCTCGATCGGACATTGGGAAGTGGGTGAAATATTCTATTCCCATATAAAACTTAAATTATTAATTACGATGAATTAATCGAATAATTAGTGAATCTGTTAATTGATTCATCTATTGTCATCTAGAATACGTACGTGTGAAAAATTTCAGCTCGATTGGACATTGAGAAGTGGGTGAAATATCGGTTATAAGATTCCGTCCAGACAAATACATGAAGCTAATATTAAAAGCGTTGTAAAATGATGCCGGTACCCAATTATATAGGATTGTGGGTATGTTGCCTACCTAAATCATGCAGTAAAAGCAACTTTAATTGTGCAGCTACAAAACTGCAAAGCTACTAAACTAGGACAGTAGAAAGTGCAAGCACAAAGGATTACGTAGGCCTACGGTACTCACACAAAATGCCAACGGACAATTCTGAAATTAATCTGCTTTTGTTGCGGCGTCCTCAGTCCCTGTAGAGAAGATCAGCAATTTCACCATTCAAATCTGAAAGGAGTAAATTCAAAATTAGAGGTTTGTTATTAAGGGGACGTCAACCCCTTTGAGGTCATAATGTGCCAGTCTAGCCCAGGTGATGTGGGACCCATGCTGGTCAGAACAAGCCACGGGTCCGAGGAGGAAAGGGGGAAATTGTCACCTCTTTGTCATCGGTCGTGTTGTCTTGGTCGTCGTCGGAGAGGTTGTCAAGGGAAAGGGATGAAGGTCACAAATGACAACCGCCAGAGCTCGCATCTAGTTTCAGGGAGTAATATACTCCCCTACTTACCAGCTGATGTTTGCGCTAGCAGTGGGCCAGATAATAAGGCCGATGAGAAAAATGTATAATTTGAATATATAGTTTGGTTCCATTTTCCTTCATAAAAATTGGACAAGAAAGCATTAACCCTATGTTCCTATAATATAGGCAGGCCTAGGCAGTAGGCGGTCGAGATAGGAGTGCGGCCGATAATCGAGGGTGGCCTATAATCGAGTAAATACAGTAATTGTTAAGACCCATGGCTTGTGTTTAACTCTTAGCTCAAGCAATGTTACAGTAACAAGTAACAACTAAGTGATCAACAAATTATCAAGTAGCCTACATACATGTAAAACATGTTATAGACTAACCACCTTGTTCACAAAAATTTACCGGCACAAAGTTGCGCCTCGATAAAAATGGCAGACCTGGGAAAATCCATTGGGCTATAAAAACCTTACCAGTGTAGGGTAATGCACAAAGATAGTTGCAATAGCAGACTTGCATCGGTAAAGTTGCGGCACATCCAGAGCCGCAAATGTCAAACATCGCATTTTATAAATCAGAAAATAAATATTTCAACTCAAATTTTTGTACCAACATACAGAAAGGCAGGCAAAAAACGTGAAATATTGAGTACAAAATTGCAAAAAAGTTTATAGGGCTAGAGTTTGAGAGAGATTTGTACCTGGGACCTTTAGCATAGAAAGGCCTCTATTCATTTAACCACTTCTCTAAAGCGAGCAATAGCCTAGATTCTAAGCTATTGCTCGCTTTAGCTAGATATTGCAAATTTTGAGCAAAGCCTAAATTGCAGGTTACCCACAACACATAATTTAGGCTACCTAATTAGAAGTTTGCTATTTTCTATTTTAACTTAAAGTGCTACAAATTATATATATTCAAGTCATTTGGTTTGGTTTGGTTTTTGCTTGTACTATTTTGTTTCTATTGATCTCCAAACATGATCGCCAAAAACAATTTGTCCATCTTTGTGTTCACATCTTAAAGTCTTGTTCACTATTAGGCCTAACTTGTTGACGCAACTTGTTGGCTCAACAGTCAACATGTTGACAAGACTACACTCTGTGTGTGTGTCACCTCTATCAACTGTTGACGGACATATTTTGAAACATTCCGTCGAGAGAACTGCCATTTCGAAACTGATTCATACCAAAATAGATAGTAATTACGTAGGCCTACATATGCTGTATTTGTGAATAACATTAAAAAAGTATTGGCAGATCGATATAAAAGAGTTAAAAGTATCGTAATTGCCTGAAGCTTTTATGTTCATCTTGAGTCTACGGGCGTATCTGACGGGCTAATCAGTACCGCTCTAAGCGGCACTGATTTTCAGTTCGCTGTTGGCTCAACGGTGAGCGCGCTCGGCTAACACGCAAAGGGTCGCCGGTTTGTTCGAGTCTCGTTTGGGAAAACTTTTTTACCATTTTTTACTCACCCCATCATTATTGTTTATGTTTTTTCTGTAAGGGGTACGATTTTTATCAATTTTCAGTGTAGGCCTAAATAACTCGCATAAATAAGGCTTTCTTCCCACAAAATTTGCTTTAAATAGGTAATAGCCCACACTGTAGATCAACTTGAACGAAATGACCACGTGATCACGTGACTAAATGTCGGTCAGCCATTGGTTGAACATCGTCAACATCTGGTCAACATTTCTCAAAAGTTGAACTTGTCCAACTTCTTGTCAACATATTGCTGTGGTCGTCAATGTTGAGTCAACATATTTCAGTGTGTGACAGCAGCATCACATTTCCATGCTATCTACAATCTGGTCAACAAGTTGATAGTGTAACAAGACTTTTACCGACGCAAGTCTTTGTGCATGAGGGGTAGACTACTACTTCACGAATACTTTTTCTTTCTAATCACATAGATGGTTGAGCATTTTTGGTTTAAACTAGTAGGCCTACACATGATAATTTGATTAACAATCTACAAAATAGTCATACCGATGTCATTTTTAAATATTGTTTTTCATTTTTGAATGGAACCATTCGTATCCTTGGAAACTGTCCTAGGCCTAGGCCTCCAAGACCTGGCTGCAGACCTTGGATTTGGCCTGAGCTCAAATAAGGCCATCATAATCTTAAGAAGCTTAAATATTTAAATGGTACTATTAATTTAATCCACAAAAAGAGTCTTTAAATTCACCTTGGAAATTGTTTGAGCTGAATTAACATTGTGTTTTGGTCAGCCATTGACCATATCATTTTTACCCCAAAGAGTGTATCATTTTTGTACCACAACTTTCAGCTTCAATTCCTGCCACATGGCTATAGGTAGCAGCACTCTGCAGTGCTTTCTTAGTAAAGTGCAGCATTGACAATGATTGTCGTTCAGAAACCAGCCCGATTGAAAGTAAACTTAGGCCTACTAGGCCTATCAGAGTAGGTAGTAGGTCTAAGTAATTTAGGCCTACCCGGTACACAAAAAGGTTATAAAAATTGTAGGCCTAGCCTAGGCCTACCCATTATTAGACATAAACAAGTGATGAGACGAGTAAAAAAAGTAAAAATGTTTTCCCAACCAGGACACGACCGGCAACCCTTCCGAGCCGAGTGCACTAACTGTTAGGCCAACAGCGAACACAGAGTCATGGCGGCTTAGAGCGGTACTCATGAGCCCGTCAGATACGCGTGCACGCAGACTCAACATGAGCATAAAAGCTTCGGGAAGGCAAATTACGACACTTTCAACTCCTTAACCCGAGAGTAGTCGCGCCCCTGTTTGTAACGTTAGTAGTCGCGCGCGGTCCTTTAGACCGCATTATTTATTATGGGCTAATATCGTTAGGATGACGTTTTGATTACGAATATAAGGTAATTTATAGTATAAGTAACAGCATACCTGGTTATATTAATCAATTATCAATCAATAATCAATAAATAATCAATCAATAATCAATCAAACACAGAAAAGTAGCAAACCTACAAAAAGGTATAAAAATATGTTTTGAAACACCCTGTAGTTCGTATTATTAGTAAACCAAGACAGTAATATTATGCCAACACTGTATGTTGAAGAATAATCAACCTACCCAAAAACAAAATACATGTCTCATAATAGTGATTGAATAGGCCTGCATATTTTTTGCCTCCCTTAGTAGTCGCGCAGCGGTCGAAAAGACCGAGCAACCAAACAGGACCTCTTATCTTAGATGAAGTTCTGCAGAAAACTGAATCGCGTATTGCACACTGGCTTCACAAATCTATTTTGGGAAGGTAGGCGGAACTAGACAAGCCACGCATGCACGCTGTGCAAATACCAACTGTTGAAAAAAAAGTCGGTCTAAAAGACCACACGCGACTACTCTCGGGTTAAGCTTTTTGCCAATATTTCTTGAATGTAATTCACACTCGACTCTGTATGGCTACCACATAGGGGGTACGTAACTACTAGGTATTTATTTTGGTATGAAACACACCTCCCCTAAGGGGAAACTTCTTTAACGACTCTGATCTAAAGGCCTAGACCTACGATTATTCGAAAGCTAAAACATTGATCGATTAAATCCTAGGGTAGATCGAAAGGCAAATAATCGATTCTAGTAGGCCTACCGTAGGTAGGGCCTAATCGATTCTGGAGGAAGATCCCTAGCCCATGCAAAACCAATAGGCCTACCTAGGCCTACATGTTATCGGATTGTTTGTTGGTGCAAGGGGCACAATCACAAAGTTTTGTGTTGATTTTTGCAATCTTTTGCATTGGATACATTTAAACCCAAGCACAGATAATGTAGGCCTACACAAAATATTATAGACGTACGTAGCCCTAGGCCCTACACAATGCCTTTATATTCGAAGTGTCTATACGTACGACGGGTCGGACGGGCAAGCAGCCACAGGCTGTACGCCCGCCAAGCTTGTGGACGTAATTAAGTTCTCTGTGTACTTTCGTTAGGTTAGTCAAACTTTCCGCCTAGTTGTAGTACGCCGCGCTGGTTCTCGGATATAATCGATAAGAGCGCATTCAAAATCCTTAAGTGTCCGTTCACCTCTTTTACAAGTTAGTCTTAACATCAAATAGAAACATAAACACTAAGTAGTTTGTGTATATTTCCCGACCTACGTCAATAGGGGTCTTTAAATTCATCGCCGCGCTCAAGAACAGTGAAGTCACTGTTCTTGAGCTGGCGATGTGTTGCAACACGGCACATCCACTAGCGATGTGTAACGCGCGAGGCAGGTCCCGGTCTATCAGTCGAAATAGTCTGTTCTACTAAAACCAAAGCGGAAGACACGCGTTTACAATCACTAACAATACATAACACTGGTCAACAACACTTGTTTTGAAAAACATACTGCTAATAAAGTAGCTATGGAATAGCGTCAGTTTTTCGTAAAAACGTAAATGTCAGGGTTGCCAGTGGTAAGTATCGAACATTCGAACCGGAGACCTCCCGAATAAGTCTCGCGTGTTACACTTGTAGGCCTACTATCTATCTATTATAATGCACCGTAAAAAGATAAACAATATTATATCAGTGACACTGACTGTATACATACCTCACCTCATTATTACTAGTATGATATACTAGTATTGAGTAATATGTATGATATAATACAATACTATGTGAAAAAGTACGCGTAGGTTTTCGGGCAGTGTTTGTTTACTCTCACTAATTAATAGCTTATCGTTTTTCAAGTAGATGCAGGCTGGCACATTATATATTAGAACCATTCCAAACATTTACATAGATAAAAAATCACCGTCAACAGCATATTGGACAACATACAAAGAGTACTGGCATAGTGCATCAGCATTAATATTTATCTTTCGACTGGTAGCCCGGGGAGGGGGGGGGGGGGAGAGACACACTTGCGTATATCTAACAAGTCGATTCTCGAAACAACAGAATTTAATAATTTCGTGATAATCACTCGATACTTGTGCTAAAAGAATGGAATGGCCGTACCTAGCGTAGAGACAAGACAAGACAATAAATGAAATGAAAAGTTTTAAATGAAATATGATCGTTCCATGTACACAAAAATAGTCATCGTCGAGACTCAAGATAAGACTGAAAGTGCACCCTTTATTGGTACGTTATTCACCTTCTCCTGCTAATTCTATTGTAAACAGTGACATGACTGCTGTGCTCCATAAACGAGATTACAAGATTGTATAGGCGTATTTGTATTTTGCTTTGTGTGAATAACAGATGTACATGTTATGTAAATCAATCCAGAAATTACCAAATCCATCTCAGCCGGGTTGAGAGAAGCACATGTGTTTTGTTTCGACCTAATTTAAACCGAGTATCACTGTCTTATCCCCCACCCTTCTTCAAAGCTTGTGTCGCGTGCTAAGTGATAGCCCAATACGATGACGCAGCTCACCTCGACACTCGACACATTGCCGGCCGCTACTGGTGCACTGTTGCCACGACTGATAAGTGGGGAAGATGATGGAAATTTCTTTGCACGTTTAACAATTAATTTAGCGTTACTACGATTATTTTTGGTCGATCATTTGTTGTAAATGGAGTCTACTTAGGTCAATAGATGTCTGTGTAAACCTTTACATAAGAGGTGAACGATCCCTTTAAGTTATGCGCTCCTTGGCCGTCCGCCATCGGACTTATAGCACAACCTCAGCTGTACGCCCGACATCCCGTCGGACGTATAGACGTGGCCCTTTATATTACCCCCATTAGGCCCTATCCTCTACACAGGAGAAAGACTTAACTTGACCCTAGGGCCTAGGGCTAACCTAGGGCCTAGGCCATGCAGCTGGTCGACCTCCCTAGCTGGTCCCCCAGGCCGGTAGGGCCTAGGCCTACTTGTTCGGTTGAGACCCGCTAACTTCTCATGAAAGGGAAAAAGTAGGTTAGGGGGAGTGGGGAGTGGGGGGGAGGGCGCGAAGCGCGTATTTTTTAAAAATATTATCATTATTATTATTAATTATAAAAACATACGCGCTTCGCCTGCCCCCCCCCCCCCACTCCCCTTCCCAACTTTTCCCATCCGAAATGTTGGCCGGTCCCAACCGAACAAGTAGGGCCTAGGGCCTATCCAATCCCTAGGCCAACAAGTGTGTGTAGGCCTACCTAGGCCTAGGCTTTCTATATCACAGCCTAGCTAGGCCATTTATCAGATAGGTTAATGTTCTAGCAACAAAAATTACTAGGCCTAGACAATGAATATAATAAAATAATGAAATTACCTGATTAAAGCAAAAAACGATAGGATATTTCGGGAGCAAAACAAGAAGGCGCCATGTTGGAATCTGTCGTCGCGGGGTCGCGCATTCGCCGCTTCCGCTTCCGCCGCTTGAAGTCTACGCGGTAAAAATGAAAATGCCGTCTCGTCACTTGTGACGTTTTGTAGGTGGTTGGAAGGGAGAAACTCCTTCGGTTGGGGGGGGGGGGGGGGAGAGGGGCAAAAAAAAATCGTCATGTTTTTGCTGTTTTATTAACAAAAAATACTACAAAACCTTTAACGTTTCTATTTTTGCCGAAACTCCTTTTCGGTTGAAAGTCCTTTATTTATTAAAGATTTTGTTTTTTGTGAAAACAGGGACGAGGGAAGGGGGTTCGTTGGTGTTAAAATTTAAAAAGATATTGGGACCCTATTAGGGGAGAGCAAAGCGAAGATTCCATTTTCACTCATAAAAAAAAAACCCCCCTTTTTTTTGTTTTTTTGTGTTCTGTTAACACGTTTCCCGGAAAACCCGATACCCCGTTTGCGATAATTTTATGGGGGCCTTCGAAATCTCTAAAACTTAGAACTGCACGTTTTTGGCGTAATCTGGAAATTTTTTCTCAAAAAAAAAACGCAATTTTACGCTTTTTTCGTTTTAAAAAAATTTCTTCGACTTATGACATCTACATGCTTTTATTCGATTGAAATGATTTTTCACAGAACCTTTAAAATTTTATAAATTAAGATATTCGTGTGAAAATTGAGCGTATGAAAAAGTTTTTCTCAGCAAATCAATTTTAGGGGTTTTTTTTCTTTTTAAAACAATTTTTTTGATTATAACACCTACATGTTTTACCCTATTAAAATTTTTTTTCACAAACCTTAATTTTACGAATTAATTTATTCATGAAAAATTTGAGCGCAATGAAAATTTACTTATGAAATTGCAATTTTACATTTTTTTTTTTTTAAAAAATAAGTTTAATTAAAAAAATTTAAGTTAATTATTTATTTTTTTTAATTTTAAATTTTTAAAAAAAAAATCGGCTTGTTTTTTCACAAAAAACAACAAAAAATCGGAACACTTTGCAGCTCAATGCCCCAAATTTCCGCTCATCCACAACGCGGGGGCTTAAGCGTTTTCCTTTTTTAATTTGATTAAGAGGGCATACGACTTTTACCAAAAGGAGTAATCTTTTTGAAACTGCTGCTGGTCGTGTGCCGAAATTAGCTTTCAGCGCCCCTTGGTATAATAATGCAATTCAAGCATGAGTCATAAAAATAGTTTTTTTCATTCATGGAAAAATCATGACAGTTGGTGCTTCTTGATGTGATATACTTTTTGGGTGAGCAAAGCGAGGAAGCGAAGTTTCCCATTTCACTACATGGAAAAAAAACCCGGGAATGTTTTTTTTCTTTTTTTTGTATTTTTGTCGTCTTTTAACACGTTCCGGCTAAACCAATACTCCGATTGCGAGAAATTTTTGGAGGCCTTCAAAAATCTTTGATCTTAGAACTGCCACGTTTTTGAGCCAATTGAAAAATTTTTTCTCGTGATAATAGCAATTTTTAAATTTTTTTTCGATTTTTTTAAATTTCTTCGACTTATAGCCCTACAGCTTTTCCGATTGTAATGATTTTTTCACAAAACCTTAATTTATGATTTTATATATCCGTTTTTGAAATTTGAGGAACAAAAATTTTCTCATAAAAAATCTCTTTTTTTACGTTTTTTTTCTTTTTTAAAAAATTACGCTTAACCAACAACGCACCTGAAAAGCTTTTGCGAAGCCCCTATTTAAAAAAAAATAGGATTTTAGAAAAAGATTACACTGGTTTTAGTAGACAAAAAATTATCATTGTGAGCCGAAAACCCAAAAAATTTTCATCAAAATTACTTGAAAGGACAAATCTTTTCCCGGGGCCGCCCATCCTCCCCACTTTGAGACATATTTTTTTGACCCCCCCCCCCCCCCCCCCCGTTTTACTTTATTTTCCCTAATCCCCCAATAAGGGTAAAAGGGAGGAGAACGGAATAAGTTTATTTTAAAGGAAAAACTAAAAAACATTCAAAAATTATTGTTCCGGTGCGGCAGCGACATTTGGGGGAGGGGGGAGATGATGTTCCTGATTGCGATTGAGGTTAGCCTAATAATTACCCCCCCCCCCCCCCCCCCCCCCCCAACTAATGTATAACCTAGCTTCGCATTATTTGGGGCCCCTTGGAAGATTTTTTAAAAATATCTGTGCTAAAAATCAGGGCTCTTTTTGGGATAAGCGTAGCGAGCGAAGCGAAGACCCATTTATACAGGGAGAAAAAAAAAGGGAAATGTTTTTTTTTTTTTTTCTTTTTTTTTTTTTATTTTTGTGGTTTTGCCCCGCACGACCCGGGGCAAAAACCGACTAAATTGCGATGAAATTTTAGGGAACTGCCACGTTTTTGAGCGCAATCGAAAAATAATTTTTCATTAAAATCGCAATTTTCGTTTTTTTTTTTTATTTTTAAAAATTTTTTCTACTTAAAAACTCCTACAGTTTATCCGATTTTTTAGTTTTTTTTTCACAGAACCTAATTTTTAAATTAAGATATTCGTTGAAATTTGAGCGCAATCGAAAAAAAAATCTCATAAAAATCAAAATTTTTTTTTTTTTTTTCTTTTTTAAAAAATTTTTTGACTTATAAACCTACTCCCTTTAAACCGATTGTAATGTTTTTTTCACAGACCCTTTAAATTTTATGAATTTAATATATATTCGTGGAAATTTGAGCGAAACTAAAAATTATTTCAAATGAAAATGCAATTTTACGATTTTTTTTTTTTTTAAAATTACATTAAATTAAAAAATTAAAAAATTTAAAGTTTATTTTTTTTAAATTTTAAATTTAAATTTTAAAAAAAAATTTCAACGAAGAAATGTTTTTTTTCACAGAACAAAAGAAAAACCCCAAAACCCTGGCAGCTCCCAAAGCACCAAACGCCATCCAAAAACAAGCGTTTTCCTTTCAAAACAAAAACTTTTTGTTTGTATTTAACTCCAACCCGTGACTAGGGGAGACTCCCTCTTGATGTTTTGTAGCCCCCCCCTGGCAATCCTGACTGAAAGTCGTTTTCCCAGGTTTTCTACAATTGAGAATCTTGCATTCCCTTCAATGTTCTAAATTTAAAAAATACCTTTTTAGTCCTGAAGAAGGCATGTGTTGCAAGTAGGCAGGGGTTTTAAGACAAATGTTAAAAATGTTTATGGTTTTTTTCATGACCGTATACTCTTAATTTTGCAATACTTTGAAATAAAATGTTTTCACATAAAATCAGGAAATCTTCCGTTATCATTTTAAAGTAATAGTATTTATTGAATTTATGCAAGAAAAACAAGACAATTACCGATATGTCAAAATCAATCAATCGGGAATTATTTGCGCCTTTTAATGATCGCAATGCATTTGTACCGCGCCTCATAGTATATATATAAATCGCAAGGGAGTCACACATACTGGGTCGGCTTCAATACTGACGAAGGAGACACTTCAAACACTTTTGTGGGAGCAGCTGCGTCTTTGGGGGGGTGCAGTGGGCTGTTTTCCCGAACCCCAGCCCTTTTACCACGACCAGTTAGAGCGGAGGTACAGAGCAAACTATTTCCAGACCCCTTTAATGGATCACAGCGGTACTTCGTGCTTTCAAATATGCCCCCAGGTCACAGGGAAAAAAATTACGAAAAGGGGTTATTAAAAACAGGATGTATGTAACTAGGGCCCCCTTGCGAACGTTTTTTAAATCGCGTTGAGGATGAGCTTTTTGTAAGTTTTTAGAATGCGTAGGATCTCTTTCTTTTTCAAGTCCCATTGCAAAATCATTTTTTTTAAATTTAATATTTTGTTTAAAAAGTATAGTATTAATTTTCTATGGTTTTTAACCAATTTAAAAGAAAATAAAAATCGGAAGCCCCAGATTTGCTTTTTAAACGAATTTTAGGTGATACTGTTGTCAAGTCTCTTTTCTTTTTAATTATTATACACCTAAAAAAAATAATTTTAAACCTTTATTTTTATGAATTCTGGTTACTTTTTTAATTTTTCTTACAAAAAGAACTAAAACACATTATTTTAAGTCCCTGTAAAAAATGAAAGTTTTAGCCCTACAAATTTTTTCAAAACGGCCCCCAAAGTCATAAAATATCCATTAAAATCGAAAAAAAAAGTAAAAATACGAATTATGAGAAACATTTCTTCGATTTTACCCCAAAAAGTGGGGAGGGCAAAATTTAGAGATTTTGAAGGGCCCCTCTTATTTTTATCAAAAATCGCATATGCCCTTTGCCCGGGAGAAGTGCAAACAAACAAAAAAAAAAAAAAAAAAAAAAACAAAAAAAAAAATGGAGCAAAAATTTTTTAAGGGGTCAGGAAATTTAAGCTTCGCTTCGCTCATCCCGGTCAGTGAAATTGAAGTCTTTGCTTCGCTCATCCAAATTTTGGACTTTAGTGAAATTTAAGTCTTTGGATGAACGAAGGAACGAAGGTCAATTTCATGACCCCCAAAAAAAATTTTGCTCGAGTGTTTTTTTGTTTGATTTTTTTTTTTTTTTTTTTTTTTTTTTTTTGTTTTCGCCTCTACTAGGAAAAGGCATATGCGATCTTTATGAAAATTTACGGACCTTCGAATCTTGAACTTAGAGGGTATTTTTTTTGGGTACAATCGAAGAAATATTCTCATGAATATCGTACTTTTTCGATTTTTTTTGATTTTTTTAGTGCGATATTTTTCGTGACATTTGGTCCCATTTGACCAAAAAGGGAAAGGGGTACAAAGTTCATAATTTCCCTGGACATTAAAAATTTTGGTATGTACCTTTGAAAAAAAAAAAAAAAGTTAGCCCGAATCCTAGAAATAAAGGGTTTTAATAAAGTTTTTCAATTCTTAGTGCGATATTTTTTGTCCATTTGGGGCCCATTGAGACCAAACGGGTGGGGCTTAACGTTCAGATTTACAGGGCATTTAAGGGTTTTGGTGATAGTACTTTTGAAAAAAAAGTTGAAAAAATTTTCCCAAAACCTAGAAATAAAGGTTTTAAATAAAAGTTTTTTTTAGGTTTTTAATAACAAGAACAAGTAACAATTGAAAATTGACAACAATCACCACAATGCATTCAAAAAGCACTTGCAAAGGAAAAGTGCAAACCCCTCGCAAAAAAAAAAGAAACAAAAAAAATTACAAAAAAAAACTATCCATCAACGCGGGGGGACTTTAGCGTTTTCCTAGTTATTCCTATTCTCAGTGTTTCAAATTGTTTTTGAGATTTTTTTTTATTAATTGTATGTATTTTTTCTCTATAAAAATTATTTATCTAGAAATACTGGAGAGAAGACTATTCTAGTCGATGGAGGACCAATCTTTGGATATTGGAGAAGAAGATGGTGGCTAACCGGGGATACGTGGTCGAGTTGGTGTACTTTAAACCCCTGCTGATTTTTGCTGGAGGGGCGCTTTTATAGTGGCCAATGGCCGACCGAGTGAGTGAAGTAAATACTACACTCATTTTCTCCGTTATGATACCCGCTGTAGGGTACACGTATCAGTTTTACTCGGTGTGTCTTCATCAGGGTGACCAACTATAGACGTAGGGTTTAGGGTGCATAACGTTTAGGGTAATAGGAAATGAAATGTCAGGGGGGGGGGGGAGAAGACTGAAAAACACCTCGGAGCAACTTTTAGTCAGGATTTCTAGTGTCGGGATTCGACCCCGTTACCCCCGAATGAAAGTACACTCCTGACGCATGAGCGGAATGAGCCACCCTGTCGTCAAACACACAATACATATTCACATCAAGCACTCGCGTACCATGCAAGGAAGAACCCACACGTGATTTAAACAATTAGAAAAGACTCCACTCAGGATGTCAGAATGTCCTAGACCAGTGGTTCCCAAACTTTTCAGCCATTGTACCCACCGAGTAGTGTGGCTTCAATCACATCAGGCCTACCTCCACGTTCTAAACTAAGAACATTCAAAATTTCCCGCCGAATACCCGTGTTGCCAGAGCGACAGTGCAGACCAGCAGTTTGCAAGCCCGCAACACATCTTCTAGCCTAGCCTACTAGTAGTTCACCAGTCAGCCAGAACGCCACCGTACGGTGTCCATTTCTTCCAGGGATTCCAGCGTGGATAATCTGAAGTTTCTGACTACCGAGCAGGAACTGGCCGACATTGCTTTCTTGCTGGAGGAGGTTCGAGCCATTCAGCCTGGAAGCAAGGTGATCCTCTTCGGCACGCCCCAACTCGGGCTCCGTTGCGACGGGGGCCCCGGGGTTCGATACCCACATCTGGTGGACGGGGCGGTTGCCCCCAGCGCACCGCTTTTTGCGCGGGGTCGACTACTCAGGTAAGCGGGACGTGGTGCTTGCACAACCTCACAGCTATGTTGAACATTGTGCTAATTTTTGTAGATCACTTTTGTTGCAATTTCGTTCAACTGTGACGGGTGTGCTCTATAATTGCTACAAAATTGAAACCCCAACTAATATTTGAGAACTGACACTCCTATGAAGAAAATTTTATTGAAAGCGTGGGCAGTTCCGATGACATTATAAATCTGATTATCTCGAATAGATCCATGTTGACAAAGTTCAGCTCAAATTGAAAGAGTCTTAGAGATGTCCGACTGTCGTGTTTGTAGGTGAGTATTAGGTGAGGATAAACATTATAAATCTGATTATCTCGAATAGATCCATGTTGACAAAGTTCAGCTCGAATTGAAAGACTTAGAGAGGTTCCGACTATTACAGACCATGCCCTTAAAATAAAGTATAAAGTTCTAATGTCTTTATGATTGGATGAGAACAACCATTACCGACCTTCGACATAACTTTTTCAACGCAGTTGAAGGTGAGTTTCAGGCCATACTATTATCATTATCTGATTCTCCCTTTTAAAAATGTTCAAATTATTTTCACCTTGTACATATATCGACAAACACAAACGCGATATAAAGGAACAGTCGGTTTTTTACATTAACACAAATGGCGCTATTAAATTATCCGTTATACTTAAATTTATGGTTGAAACAAATATTTG
This sequence comes from Sweltsa coloradensis, assembly GCA_024449915.1. Lineage (NCBI taxonomy): Eukaryota > Metazoa > Arthropoda > Insecta > Plecoptera > Chloroperlidae > Sweltsa > Sweltsa coloradensis. The sequence goes on from JAMZAV010009807.1 coordinate 14,243, forward strand.
AGTAAAACGAAATTTTGAATAGGGTTTGTGCATAGGGTAATATTTTGTTATAGGTTACTTGGATGCACTTACCGAAGTCCTAAACGCAGCCGACGAGAATTGCGTGCAAGATATTAAAACGGCAACAGATGAGGCCGTCCTTATTATGTCTCAGCCGAACGGTTCTGAAGTCATCACTAGTCTTTTCAAGTAAGTATTCGAACATTTTCTATTTTTATTATTATTATTATTATTATTATTATTATTTTCGATTGTTTATGTTCGTGTATTGTATGCAAGATTGCAAGTGTTGTTTTTGAAAAACAAAACTTTATTACAGTATACATTTCTCATTCTTGGGGAGGATCGCGTTCGTTTTTATAAGAGAACTTTTGTGGGAACGCATTCTTTTTCAGTATCAGCAATAGGAACTTAAAAAAATAATTTGGTATTTATATGGAATCACTCGGTCACATAACTTATTTATTTTATTTATTTATTTACGTCATCCTATTCATTTAAAAAAAACTGATTTACAAAGGAGGACAACTAGATAAATCTACTTACATATAGATGCAGATACAGCAATGAATTAACAGGTAAGTTAATATTTGAAATAATAATATTACAACAACAATGTGTTAAAAACACAATGATTTTGGTAACAAATTCAAAATCAATTGATGAACTAAAAAATTCAAAATAAAAAAGGATATTAAATTCAATTAATTAATGAACTAATTAAATAAAAAAGGGCAGGGTTTCACTTTTAATTTTTTTTTTCTTTAAAGTATAATTTAAGTCAAATTCAGGGCTGCAGATCGATATTACGAACTCAATCCGTTTCTTATACTGTCTAAGAAAATTAATCTGGTTATGGACCTCCCCGTTCTTCTGGTATTGGGGAAATGGCTGCATAAATATTTGATTTTTATAAATATACAATTGTGTAATGTCTAAATTTCATTTTGAGGAGCTGGTAAGTTCCCTATGTTTTAAGAAGAACTGAAATTAACTTTATTTGAGATAGGTAACTAACCATGGCTAACTAAAACCCTGCACTGCCGCTAATTCGCCAATAGCAAAAATTCATAGTTCTCCACCAAACAGGCAGTTGAATGTTGTTGAGATGACTATAGATGACCATGACCAATACTTTAGCCATTGATCAAAAGTTGTACAAAATGAAATGAATACTATTCAGAAGTGATCTTTGATATAAATTTTAATTTTTAGTTAAAATCTAAAATTTTTTTATTAAAATATTGGTAACTTTTCAGTCTATGTACGCCATTAAAACCAACAACAAAATGGACATCACCATCATCTTCGAAACCATTGCCAACCTATTCGCCATGGCGGGGAGATACGCCAGTCATGGCCGACATCGCCGAAGCTTGTCGCCAAGTGACCGGCCCCGAGTTCGGAGCCACCCCCTGGATCGCTACGCCCGCCTCTTCCCTTGCTAATGTTGGGCGAGGTGTTTCGAGTGCAGCTACAAGGACTTCATAGTGGTGATGATGACCAACACGTCCTGGATGGAACCCGGGGCCATCGCAGCTCGACCCAGAATTCTACCAGCAGTGTACAGAGTTTGGACGCTTCCGCGCAAGCTCTGGTTGCGCAACCGTTCGGAGATTACTTCCTTCCGAGGTCTTGAGCAAGCTTGCACGGATATCTTTGGCTCAAGGTAGGCTCCGCTTTTGCCATTAGCATGACTATTATCCAACGACATCAACCAATAAGTCACCTTTCCAGATCTTGACACAAAAATACACGTTTTCAATGTTTTAAAAATATTGTTTCCAAGGTATTGTAATGTATAAACTTTGAGCTCCCCTTAGTATTGTTTGTATTAGCATTGTTTTCTTGTGCACCACACAGTAGACCGATTTAGATTTTAAATTTAATAATGTACTTTGGTATCTAGTATTTAATCCGTTGATTTGATACCACAAGCCACCTGCAATTATCTCTGTTTTCTTCACAAGGTTCGTTCAGTCAGATTGAGTAATTTCTATAGTAGTAGGCCTATTTACGCCTAACGGAATAGTGGAGAAGTACAAGTTGTGCATGTCTGGGTTTTCTACAGAGAATTTATAGCAAGTCTTATTCACGACATAAGCATATCAGCATTATTTTCAAAAGAAACTTTAGTAGAACAGGTAAATGTTATTTATAAATTAGTTGAACTTAAAACACTGTTAAAACACTGTTAAACTGAAAAATATCTGCATTTATGGCTGTCACACCGGAGATTGTCAGTACACCCAGCACAGCATTTCCAGCGTTGTGGCAAGAATTTGTACCATCAAAACAAGATTAATCTTACAGCTAACATCTTTCAACTTAAAATAATTTATTTTATCAAATTTATTATATATATGTATATTTTCCACTATCAACTAAAACTATCAACTCAAACTATAAACAATGAACTTTCAACTAAAACAACCAATTATCTATCAAGCCTATAACTACTATATTTTTTATACCAAGTTGTTTTGTCATAAATTAAAGCTAGGGATAGATCGTTTGTTAATGTTTTTCTTTCCCCTTGTTAAATTTACTTAAAAAATATAACTACTTTGCAATTAATTTTCATCCACATAGCTGGGTTTTTGTTTGTTCAGCTGTTTGTATTTTTGTAAAGGGTCTGCCTGTCGAAGAAAAGTGAAACTTTTCGAAATATTGCAACAAAATTTAAAAAAAATTTATTTCCCACCAAAGAACAGTGTTAAGTTCAACTAATTTTTAAAAACATATCAGCATGTCGTTGTATTGGGCAACGATTAAATTATACAACAAAACACATTAAAAACTAATGGTAATGAATGTTCTGATCTTGATTCATTACATCTTTAGGTTCATGCAAGCATAACAGCATTTTTGCGTTGGTTTGTATTTGAAAATTGAGCTAACCGAAAACGCAACCACGATACTCCTAAACCAGACACTGATCTGCGATACAATTTAAAAGGTAGGCCTCTTCCAATCAAAAGAACCACAAAAATTGAGACCCCTGAATATTTAAAAACTGCTGGTAATATTGTGTAAAAAGTTATTATTTCAATATGGAACTGCGTAGGTTCAAACAGAGAATCTTTGGACTTGGGTGTCCACCAGACCAACCTTATATTTGGCGGACTGCAGCCAGCAGCGACGAATGTCATCTTTACACACGGATCTCTGGATCCCGAACTATCCGTGCAGGTCACTCGGGATCTCTCCGAGACAGCTACAGCTGTTCGTATCGAAGGTAAGCGCTTGTTGTCAGTCAAAACCTTAACATTTACACTTTAATTTAAGCCAAGTAAATATTTTTCTTCAATAATCAATACATCGGTGTTATTTGTGCCATATAAAAAACTACATTTCTCGTGGGAATTATACCCAGGGTGCAATGCATGCCCCTCTTCAGGTGTCTACCTAGATATATTGGATTTATAGGGCAAAATATGAAGGTATGACCGAAGGCTGTTTAAAGAGGACTCAATCCCATGTATGAGCATTAACGCCCGAGGAAAACCTAGGAAAAACTTTCAGTCGGGATTTTAGGTCTTGACGGTATTCTAACCCGGGACCTCCCGAATGAGAACCCATCAATGTTACCAATTCCAATGTCCAAGTAGGCCTACTCAAAATCGATTTGAGATGATTATACCTTTTCTCTTCCACTCTTTCCCCGTCTGGGCCCGGAGTAGAATTGGCCCAGAGCATGGCTCTGCTAATCGTAAAAGGCGATTCAAGAGGAGAAGTCCACCTCGCAAACATCAGCTAGTTAGAGTAGAGTATATTACTCCCCGAAACTAGAGGTGAGCTCTGGCTACCGTCGTCGGGACACCGCAAAACCCTTTCCCCTTTACGACCTCCCCGACGACGATGACGACAATGACATCACGAACGATACCCCTGGCTGGTTCTGACCAGCGTCCTTTACCAAATAAACCATACCAAAAAAAAAAATCTTCCACTCTTTCCACTGGTTTTAATTTATTTTGTTTCATGAGAAGTGAATTTTAAAATAGTATAAAGTTGAATTTTGTTAGCAAATCGTGTTCAGTTTTTTGCGAATGGAAGCCAATTATTGACAAGCATAGCAGAGGTGACCAGTTAAATTGGTCGTTGTAATAGTCCCCTTTGAAACGTTTTACTAAATACATTCCTCTATACTAAAAAAAAAATGATGGTCTTTTGGAGTTGAATGTCAGAACTAATAGCAAAGATTACAATGTAAAACGTAATTGACTGGGGAAGTTAAGATATATGTTAAATGACATTGCTTTCTGTTGTTTTCCAGGGGCAAACCCCGCCAGGGAAAAGTATACATCACACGCGACTGACCCGCTTGAGGTGGTAGCGGCACGGGGGAAAATAGTTGAAGCCCAAATTTAACAGTGGCTACTTTAAGACTTGCTCATTCATAAAACATCATCCACAGACGAGGAGTGTTTTCAGACAGATAATAACAGTGTCACTGTCACGAATCAATATTTAGGAAGAGTATTTATAAGTATACCTATTACAGACAAGGTATATGTTTGTTCTATAATGATGCGATATAATAGAGTTTTAAATTCCGTAATAAGATTAGAATAAGACGTATGTTTATAGGGTTTTTTTTCACTGTTAAAATAAATTAGGAAAATTACAAAGCATCTTTATGAGGAATAGATAGAAAAAAAAATTCCAATGATTCTTGTGTAAACAATATGTTTAGGATGTTTCATCATTTTGTTAAGATAAAATATTATTAGTAATTTTTTATTTATTTCTAGATCAGCATTAATACACGTTTATGTAAACCAATTTTTTATATTTTAATAAAGTAAACATTACTATTGATTTGCTTAATTGTATAAATCAGCGTGAAAAACTCCTTACCCCGTCCTAGCCGATTGGATTATCGAATGATTCTACAGTATCATAAGAGGTTTTCCTACAAGAGTTCACTTGTATCGGTACCTGCGTTATTTTTAAATTTATTTTGTAAAACTCAATCTTGTAATTGATTCTATAGCTAGAAGGTTTGTGTTCATTTAAAAATCACGTTAAAAATCGAACCTTCAAAAAATTTATGATACATAATGATTTTGTATCCTATGGCATGGGAAATGGAGGCCGGTACTGCTCTCAGAAGAATATTTATGAAATCGGCATCTCCACCAACGAGATGACCTGAACTTTTGGGCGCGGGGCGTTGCATATAATATTGTCAACTTCACGCCCTGTTTTTAGTATTTTCCCTTTCCAGTACTTTTTTCGAAAACATAAATAATATTATTAAAATCGTTTTTTTATTTCGATCAAAACCTTGTTATTGTCATCTTATCGTTTTTAAACTAGGGAAAGCCAAAGTCGTTGTTAGACGAGTGAGTGAGCCATGTGTTGAGTACCGGGTGACATTCCTTTTCTTCCCCCTACCCTTTGGCCTCCCTAGCCTATCATAGGCTACAGTGGAGCCTTATGGCCTAAACTATGACCTAACTTAAATACCCTATTATTTATACGAATATTATAATCAAACTTAAATGCAAATGTTCCCGCGTACTCAACACATGACCTCTCACTCGTCTAAAACGACCTTTTTAACATTCCTTTTCTTCCCCCTACCTAAGGCCTCCCTAGCCTATCATAGGCTACAGTGGAAACATTATGGCCTAAACTATAACCTAAACTTAAATACCCTATTATTTATACGAATATTATAATCAAACTTAATGCAATGTTTCCCGCGTACTCAACACATGACTCTCTCACTCGTTCTAACAACGACTTTGGGTTTCCTAGTCGAGTTGGCTAAAGCGCCCTTTTAGCCGAAATGCGGGAGACGTGGGTTCAATAGTCGGGAAAGATTTTGTAATTTCATGATTGTATTTTTAAACTATTTAACATTTTTTTTTTAAAAGTATATAACGCAGGTAGTCCATCATCTGTGACAAAATGACAATACTATGGTAAACATAGCAAGTACGAAATACGTTAAAATATTTCAAGGTTTACTCAATCTACGAGCCGGAAATTTTGGGGGGTACCTTGACGTCCAGCATCGATTTTTCTTGGACACGGCATTTCACAGCCAGGTAAATAACAAACAAAAAATATTATTCAAAATGAAAAACCATTGTCGTTTAAAATAATTCCTACACATTTCAACGTATTTTCAGTTTTTATTTCTTGCTGGTTTAAATCGCAACAGATTGTGCTCATTTTGTTTGCAGTTCTCAGTTACCTGGTCACGGATGTCTGTTTAAAATTTCAGCTCAGTCTATTTGGCCCTTTTAGCCGTATGAGCCCGGACAGACAGACATTTAACAGAATTAATCACGACCAAGGGACCGGGTCGAGTAGCGTTGTAGACTACGTTCGCTGCGCTCACTCGTCTAACTAGGGAAACGCAAAAGTCGTTGTTAGACGAGGGAGTGAGCCATGTGTTGAGTGCGCCCGGAACATTTGCATTTAAGTTTGATTATAATATTCGTATAAATAAAAGGGTATTTAAGTTTAGGTCATAGCTTAGGCCATAATGCTCCACTGTAGCCTATGATAGGCTAGGGGGGGCCAAGGTAAGGGAAGAAAAGGAATGTTTTCCGGGTACTCAACACATGGCTCACTCCCCTCGTCTAACAACGACTTGGCGTTTCCCTAGTTTTATAAACAAACAGAAAGCACGCAATTTAATGGCGGCGTAGAATGTGTTTTTGTTTGCAAAAATTAACAAATTAAACACGGCCCATACTATGTTTTAATTATTCCTGTTGATCTTTAATTGTTTTTTTACCAAGGCAGTGATTCAAGATCCACGAATCTCAATGGATTTTTCTACAAACCATGGATGTAACTATTTAAGTCCATGCAAAAAACCAATCGTATCTTCTGTCGCTAAACGCAAATTTGTATGGTATAAAAATTACAAAAGGACATAAAAATTGTATGGGATTATTCAGTACATCGTACTTTATTTCGCATGCCAACCATCTAGGTTAATAATTTTTAATTACAAATAAATAAATAATTTCTGTAGGTTTTAACTTTGCAGAATAGTATAAGAAAACATAGCCAGTACGAGAACGAGCTAAGATTGCAAGGTTTACTCATCTCCGTGCGGAGTTTGGGTAATCTTGAGCGTGAAAGTTTCGATGCATCTTGGCCAGTTGGCCGCGCACCTCTTGACATCCCAAAAATTATAATTATTCCGAAAAAACATTGTTGTTAAAATAGAACCTACACATTTAAGCCATTATCAAATTTAAATTTTACCTACCTAAGGTCTCCCTAGCCTATCATAGACTAAAGTGGTGCATTATTACCTTACAGGTTGAACGTGCCCTTAGCCTTTTACCAACTAAACTTAAAACCCTATTATCTATACCTATATAATTACCCAAAATAAAATGCAAATGTTGCCGTGTACTCAACACATGACTCGCCCCACTGTCAACCAACGACTTTGGTGTGTTCCTAGTCGAGTTGGCTAAAGCGCCCTTATAGCCGAAATGTGGGAGACGTGGGTTCAATGCCCGGGAAAGATTTGTAATTTCTGGATTGTATTTTTTAAAAATTATTTTACATGTTTTGAAATGCATATAACGCAGTGTAGTCCATCATTTTGTGGACAATACTATGGAAAACATAGCCAGTACGAAAAATACGTGAAAATTTGCAAGGTTCACTCAATCTACGAGCGGAATTTTTGGGGGTACCTTGACGTCCCAAAAATTCGATTAACCTTGGACACGGCCCTTTCACAGCCAGGAAAAAAACAAACAAAAATATATTATTTTCAAAATGAAAATCATTGTCGTTAAAAATTTAAATTTTTATACATTTCAAAGTATTTTTCAGTTTTTTATTTTCTTGCAGGTTTAAAATCACAACAGATTGTGCTTATTTTGTTTGCAGTCTCAGTTACCTGGTCACGGATGTCGTTTTAAAAATTTCAGCTCGGTCTATTTTTGGGCCCTTCGGGCCGTATGAGCCGTGGGACAGAAAGACATTTAACAGAATAATAATCACGGACCAAGGCCCGATCGAGTAGCGTTGTAGGGCTACGTTCGCTGCGCTCACTCGTCTAATGACAATACTATGGAAAACATAGCCAGTACGAAATACGTTAAAATATTGCAAGGGTTTACTCAATTACGAGCGGAATATGGGGGTACCTTGACGTCCAACATTCCCATTAACCTTGGACACGGCATTTTACAGCCAGGTAAATAAAAAACAAAATATTATATTTCAAAATGAAAATCATTGTCGTTAAATAAATTTTCTATACATTTCAACGTATTTTTTCAGTTTTTTATTTCTTTCAGGTTTAAATCACAACCAGATTGTGCTTATTTGTTAGCAGTTCTCAGTTACCTGGTCAAGGATGTCTGGTTTTAAAATTTCAGCTCGGTCTATTTGGGCCCTTCGGCCGTATGAGCCTGGACAGACAGACATTTAACAGAATTAATCACGACCAAGGCCCGATCGAGTAGCGTTTTAAGACTACGTTCGCTGCGCTCACTCGTCTAATGAAAAATACTATGGAAACATAGCCAGTACGAAATACGTTAAAATATTGCAAGGTTCACTCAATCCCACGAGCGGAATTTGGGGGTACCTTGACGTCCAACATTCGATTTAACCTTGGACACGGCATTTCACAGCCAGGTAAATAACAAACAAAATATATTATTTCAAAAATGAAAAATCATTGTCGTTAAATAATTTCTATACATTTCAACGTATTTTTCAGTTTTTTATTTCTTGCAGGTTTAAATCACAACAGATTGTGCTTATTTTGTTAGCCCGTTCTCAGTTACCTGGTCACGGATGTCCTGTTTAAAATTTCAGCCGGTCTATTTGGGCCGTTCGCCGTTTTGAGCCGGACGACAGACATTTAACAGAAAATCAGACCAAGGACCGATGAGAGCGGGGGGTAGAAATACTTCGCTGCGCTCACTCGTCTAAGACATCTAGGAAAAATAGCCCGTACGAAATACTGAAATATTGCAAGGTTCACTCAATCTACAGCGGGGTTTGGGGGTACCTGACGTCCAACATTTGATTAACCTTTGGGCACGGCCTTTCAAGCCAGGTAATAACAACAAAATATTTTTCAAAAGAAATCATGTCGTTAAAATATTTCTATACATTTAACGTATTTTTTCAGTTTTTTTATTTCTTGCCCCGTTTAAATCACAACAATTTTGCTTATTTTGTTAGCAGTTCTCAGTTACCTGGTCCACGGATGTCGTTTAAAATTTCAGCTGGTCTATTTGGCCGTTCGGCCGTGAGCCTGGACAGACAGAATTTAACAGAATAATCACGACCAAGGACGATCGAGTAAACGTTGTGACTACGTTCGCTGCGCTCCACCGTCTAAGACAATACTATGGAAAAATGCCAAGTACGAAATACGTGAAAATATTGCAAGGTTCACTCAATCTACGAGCGGAATTTGGGGTACCTTGACGCCAAACATTCGATTAACTTGGACAAGGCATTTCACAGCCAGGTAAATAACAACAAAATATATTATTTCAATGAAAATCATGTTGTTAAAAATAATTTCTATAATTCAACGTATTTTCAGTTTTTTATTTCTGCAGGTTTAAATCACAACAGATTGGTTATTTTGTTTAAACAGTTTCAGTTACCTGGTCACGGATGTCTGTTTAAAATTTCAGCTCGGTCTATTTGGCCTTCGGGGTATGAGCCTGGACAGACAGACCGACAAGGCCGATCGGGGTCGTTTAGGACTACGTTCGCTGGCCCTCGTCTAATAATCACAATATATGTTTACTCCACAACCCTTGTGTGTTTAAAAACCCAAATTCAATGCCAGAACCTTGTGAAAAAAATTTTTTTTTTTTTTTTTGATTATTTTCGTTTTCGGCCCAAATTGTTGAATAAAATTTTGTCAAGAAAAAATAATCTTTTTTTTGGGAAAAAAAAAAAATTT
>JAMZAV010009808.1:0-21161 GCA_024449915.1 Sweltsa coloradensis
ATAGTGCACTAGCACCTGCTTTGACAAGTGAGGCCCTACTAATTAGAAGGCTGTATAACTGATAAGCTTTCTTTAAATTAATCTCAAAACCTTGGTAATATGATACCCCTTATACTATTGTGTTATTTATTATTCACTATCTACTTTATTATATTGGTGAGGGACCTAGCCCAGTGCAATAGCACATGCTTTTGACAAGTGAGCCCTACTAATCTTAGCAGGCTTTATAATTGATTGAACCATTTATTAATCAATCTTACATCTTTGTAATATGTTGCCCAATTGTCGGCCAAACCATTGTAATTTATGACCCACTATTTAGCCTACTCTCTTATATTAGTGAGGGACCTAGTCAGTGCAACAGCACATGGTTTTTTTTTGACCAAGAGGCCCTACTAATATAAGAAGTTCTAAAATTTAACCATTGATCAGGTGTTATCACAACCTTTGTAATATTATGCCCCATTTTTACTATTGTGTTATTTATTATTCACTATTTACCCTAGTATGTAAGGGAAGGACCCAGTCAGTGCAGAGCACATAGTTTGACAAGTGAGGCCCTACTATTATCAGTACCTTTATTATTCTCAACTATTTAATAATGTTATCATGTGTTTGAAATGTTATGCTCCATTATAATATTGTTGTGTAATTATTATTCACTGTTTACTCTTATTAGTGTAGTATTTCAGGCCGTGCAACTGCACATGAGTTAAACAAGCTAGGCCCTACTTTACAAGGAAGCTATCTCTGTATTAACTATAATGTGTGCTCATGTTTCTTTAAATGTTTTGTCTCCTATGGTAGACCCTAGTGATATTTTGTTATCTGGTATCCATGTTCATTGCCAGGTTATGCAACCGGACATGGCCCTACTTTAAACTTGTAACCAGGGTGAACAAAATCTGATTTCAATGTGCAGCACCGTCCGTACTAAAGCACCGTATACCCTATTCAGCCGAGCCTAAATCACCGACTTCACTGAATGCTTTCATGTACTAGTCTTGTTAGCAGACATCTAGGTCCTGCCCTCTTTTGCTCATGGTGGCGCTGTAGGGATATCGTGCGTTGGTTCGGAGCTGTGGCTCATGCCCTTGGGCAATCGGTATCCTGTCAATTCATAATATTGGCCCCGGGAAAATTATCACTGTTCTGAACCTTCTGTATACTCTATCTAGAGCATTACTATGATCTTCTTTATGACCACACTGTAACTACCTTGTACCTATTTTTTAAACAATATATAATTAAGTTTTTTTGGGTTTAAAATTTTAACAGTGAGTTCCCGCGTTCTTTACCCCCTATTCCTCTTCAAGGTTTCTTGGTTTTCCTATTTCCCCCCACCCTTTCCCTCATCGCCGGAGGGGAACAAAACCAGTGGCGCCCTTTAAGCTCGCTATCAGCCATCCGGTCACCTATCTAAACCCCCAAACCCCCCCAAATGCGCCGCCGCAACCCGCCTTTTGGGGTCAACCTTTTAGCCGAGATTTGGCGTGCGACAAACAGGGTTTTTTACCCCCCTGCAAGGTCTGGTGGCAGGGTTGGGCCCACCCTGCTCTGCAAGGGCACGGGGGTTGCAGGTTTGGGCCCACCCTGGGCCCCGGGAAGGGCTCTGTGGGCCCGGTTGCCCCACCCTGCTCTGCAAGGACACTGTTGGGGGGTTGCCTACCCTGCTCTGCAAGGCCTTGTTTTCGGTTGCCTAAAAATGCTCTGCAAAAACTCCCGTGTTGCCCGGTTGCCTACCCTGCTCTGCAAGGACACTGTGTTCAGGGGTTTCCTCCCTGCTCTTTCAAGGACACTGTGTTGCAGGTTTTCCTACCCTGCCCCGGGAAAGGGCTCTGTTTTGCGGTTGCCTACCCTGCTCTCAGGAATCTGTGTTGCAGGGGGGTTTCCCACCCTGCTCCGGGAAAGCTCCCGTGTTGCAGGGTTGCCTAAACCCCGCTCGGGAAGGACACCCGTGTTGCAGGTTGCCCACCCTGCTCTGCAAGGACTCTGGGGTGGGAGGTTGCCTACCCTGCTCTGCAAGGACAACTGGGGTTTTCCGGTTGCCTACCCCGCCCCGAAGGACTCTTTTGTGGCATTTTCCTACCCTGCTCTGCAAGGACACTGTGTTGCAGGTTGCCTAAACCCTGCCCTGCAAGGACTCTGTGTGGCAGGTTGCCTTTCCCTGCTCGCAAAAACACTGTTTTTGCGGTTCCTACCCTGCTCTGCAGGGGCTCTTTGTGGGGCCCCGGTTGCCTACCCCGCTCTTTCAAGGACCTGGGGTTTTTCAGGTTGCCTACCCTGCCCCCCGGGAAGGACTCGTGTGGCAGGTTGCCTTAAACCCCGCTCGCAAGGACACTGTGTTTGGGAGGTTTCCTTTCCCTGCTCTTTAAAGGGCTTTGTGGGTTTCAGGGTTTCCCACCCTTCTCTGCAAGGACTCTGTGTTCAGGTTGCCTACCCTGCTTTTGCAAGGACACTGTGTTGCAGGTTGTACCCTGCTCTGCAAAAGGAAATGTGTTCAGGTTTCCTACCCTGCCTGCAGGGCCTGTTTGGGGAGGTTGCCTAACCCCGCTCTGCAGGACTCTGTGTTGGGAGGGTTTCCCCCACCCCCGCTCTGCAAGGACCATGTGTTGTTTGGTTTTCCTACCCTGCTCTGCTAGGACTCTGTGTTGGGAGGTTGCCTACCCTTCTTTGCAAAAAACGCTGTGTGCCCGGGTTTCCTACCCTGCTTCCCGCAAGGACTCCCGTGTTGCAGGTTGCCTACCCCCTCCCGCAAAGGGCACTGTGTTGCAGGTTGCCTACCCTGGGTCTGCAAGGACTCTGTGGTTTTCAAAGGGTTTCCTACCCTGCTCTGCAAGGAAATCTGTGTTTCAGGGTTTCCCACCCTGCTCTGCAAAGGGCTCTGTTTGCAGGTTGCCTACCCTTCTCTGCAAAAAGGGCCCTGTGTTCATGTTGCCTACCCTGCTCTGCAAAAGACTCTTTGTTTTCCCGGTTTTCCTACCCTGCTTTTGGGAAAGGGCCTGTGTTGCAGGTTTTTCCCCACCCTGCTCTGCAAGGGCTCTGTGTTGGGAGGTTGCCTTTTCCCCGCCTGCAAGGACTCTGGGGTTGCAGGTTGCCTACCCTGCTCTGCTAGGACTCCCGTGGGTTTTTAGGTTGCCTACCCTCTCTGCAAAGGGCTCGGGGTTGCAGGTTGGGCCACCCTGCCCCTGCAAAGGGCCCTGTGTTTTCAGGTTGGGCCCACCCTGCCTGCAAAGGGCTCTGTGTTGCAGGTTGCCTACCCTGCTTTTGCAAAGGGTCTTGTTGCGGTTCCACCCCGCTCTGCAAGGACTCTGTGTTGCCCCGGGTTTCCCCACCCTGCTCTGCAAGGACCCCCGTTTGCAGGTTGCCTACCCTGCTCTGCAAGGACTCTTTGTTGGGAGGTTGCCTACCCTTCTCTGCAAGGACCGGGGTTGCAGGTTGCCTACCCTGGCCCCTGCAAGGAACTGTGTTGCCCGGTTTTCCCCACCCTGCTCTGCAAGGAAAAACCTGTGTTTTCATTTTGCCCACCCTGCTCTGCAGGACTCTGTTTTGCAGGTTGCCTTTCCCCGCTCTGGGAAAAAACTCTGTGTTGCAGGGTGCCTACCCTGCTCTGCAAAGGGCTCTGTGTTGCAGGTTGCCTTCCCTGGGTCTGCAAGGACAAATGTGTTACGGTTGCCTACCCCCGCTCTGCTAGGACCCCTGTGTTGGGAGGTTGCCTACCCCGCTCGCAAAAACTCTGTGTTGCAGGTTGCCTACCCTGCTCCCGCAAGGACACTGTGTTACGGTTGCCTACCCTGTCTTGCTAGGACTCTGTTTGCGGTTGCCTACCCCGCTCGGGGAAAAACGCGTGTTGCAGGTTGCCCACCCCCGCTCTGCAAGGACTCTGTGTTGCAGGTTTGCCTACCCTGCTCTGCAAGGACACCCGGGGGTTGCAGGTTTTCTAACCCCCCTCTGCAAGGGCTCTGGGTTGCAGGGTTCCCCACCCTGCTCTGCAAGGACTCTGTTTTTGCCCGGGGGGCCTAAACCCCGCTCTGCAAGGACTCTGTGTTGCAGGTTTGCCTACCCCGCTCTGGCCCAAAACACTGTTTTTCAGGTTTTCCTTCCCTGCTCTGGGAAGGGGGCTCTGTGTTTCAGGGTTTCCCTACCCGCTTCCCGGGGAAAAAGGGCTCTGTGTTGCAGGTTGCCTACCCTGCTTGGGAAAGGGCTCTGTGTTCAGGTTGCCTACCCTGCTCTGCAAGGACACGGGGTTGCCGGTTGCCTACCCGGCTCTGCAAAGGGCTTTGGGGTTGCAGGGTTCCACCCTGCCTGCAAGGACACTGTTTGCAGGTTGCCTACCCTGCTCTCAAGGCCTGTGTTTCCGGTTGCCTACCCTGCTCTGCAAGGACCTGTGTTTTTTGGTTGCCTACCCTGCCTGCAAAGGGCTTTTGTGGGGTTTCAGGTTTTCCTACCCTGCTCTGCAAGGACTCCCCCGGGGGTTTTCAGGGTTTCCCCACCCTGCCTGCAAGGACCCCTGTGGTTTTCAGGTTTCCCCACCCGGGTCTGCAAGGACTTTTGTGTTGCAGGTTTTTCCTACCCTGCTCTGCAAGGACACTGTGTTTTTCAGGTTTGGGCCTCCCTGCTCTGCAAAAGGGCACTGTGTTTTCAGGGTTTCCTACCCTGCTTTTGAAAAGGGCTCTTTTGTTGCAGGTTGCCCTACCCCCGCTCTGCAAGGACCCTGTTTTTTTGGTTTGCCTAAACCCCGCTCGCAAGGACTTTTTGAGTTTTCAGGTTTTCCTACCCTGCTCTGCAAGGCCCCTGTGTTGCAGGTTTTCCTACCCTGCTCTGCCAAAAGGGCTCTGTTTGAGGTTGCCTACCCTGCTCTGCAAAGACACTGTGTTTTCGGTTGCCTACCCTCCCCTTCTTTGGACTCTGTGTTTCCCGGTTGCCTAACCCCGCTCGGCAAAAAACCCTGTTTTTGGGGGTTTTTCCTACCCTGCCCCCGCAAAGGGCTCTGTTGGCGGGGTTTCCTACCCCGCTCTGCAAGGACCCTGTGTTTTTCAGGTTGCCTACCCTGCCCCTGCAAGGACAAATGTGTTGCAGGTTGCCACCCGGGTCTGGGAAGGGCTCTGTGTTGCAGGTTGCCAACCCCCCTCTGCAAGGACTCTGGTTTTCAAAGGGTTTCCACCCCGCTCTGCAAGGACTCTGTGTTTCAAAGGGTTTCCTACCCTGGGTCTGGGAAAGGGCTCTGTTTGGGGGGGGCCCGGTTGCCTACCCCTGCCCCTGCAAGGACACTGTGTTGCAGGTTGCCTACCCGCTCTGCAAGGCCTTTTGGGGTTGCAAAAGGGTTTCCTACCCCGCTTCTGCAAGGACTCGGTGTTGGCAGGTTGCCTACCCGGTCTGCAAGGGGCTCTGTGTTGCAGGTTTTTCCTACCCTGTTCTGGGAAGGACTCTGTGTTTGGGAGGTTTTCCCACCCGGGTCTGCAGGACACTTGTTTTTCAGGTTGCCCACCCCGCTTGCAAGGACTCTGGTTGCCGGGGGCCTACCCCCGCTCTGGGAAGGACTCTGTGTTGCAGGGGTTTCCTACCCTGCTCTGCAAGGACAAATGTGTTTTCAAAGGGTTTCCTACCCTGCTCTAACCCAGGACCGTGGTTTCAGGTTGCCTACCCTGCTCGGCAAAGAAAGCCCGTGTTGCAGGGTTTCCTCCCCCCTCTGCAAGGACTCTGTGTTGGGAGGTTTCCTAAACCCGCTCTGCCAAAGGGCACTGTTTTTGGGGAGGTTGCCTACCCTGCTCTGCAGGGGCTTCTGTTTGGGAAAGGGTTTCCTACCCTGCTCTGGCAAACTCTGTTTTTTGCAGGGTTTCCTACCCCGCTCTGGGGAAGGGCTTGGGGGTTTGGGAGGGTTTCCTACCCGCTCTGCAAGGACTTTTGTGTTGCGGTTGCCCCACCCCGCCCCTGCAAGGACACTGTTTTTTGCGGTTGGGCCTTTCCCCGCTCTGCCCAAAGGGCCCCTGTGTTTTCAGGTTGGCCCCACCCTGCTCTGCAGGAAATCTGTGTTGCCGGTTGCCTACCCCGGGCCCCCAAGGACACTGTGTTGGGAAAGGGTTTCCTACCCTGCTTTTGGGAAGGAACTGTGTTGCAGGTTTTCCTACCCTGCCCCTGCAAGGACACTGTGTTGCAAATTTTCCTACCCGGCTCTGCAAGGACTCTGTTTTTGCAGGTTGCCTAACCCCCGCTCTGTGGAAATTTGTGTTTCAGGTTTTCCTACCCCCTCTCAAGGAACTCTGTGTTGCAGGGGGTTTCCTACCCTGCTCTCAAGGACACTGTGTTTTCAGGTTTCCTACCCTGCTCTGCAAGGACTCTGGGTTGCAGGTTGCCTCCCTCTCTGCAAGGGCACGGGGGTTGCAGGGTTTCCTACCCTGCTCGGCAAAAACTCTGTGTTGCCCGGTTGCCTACCCTGCTCTGCAAGGACTCCGTGTTGGCCCGGGTTTCCTTCCCTGCTCTGCAAAGGGCCCCTGTGTTTGGGGGGTTTTCCTTTCCCTGCTCTACAAGGACTCTGTGTTGCAGGTTTTCCCCCCCTGCTCTGCAAGGACCTGGTTGCAGGTTGCCCACCCTGCTCTGGGGAAGGACCCTGTGTTGGGAGGTTGCCCACCCTGCCCCTGCAAGGACACTGTGTTTCAGGTTGCCCACCCTTTCCCGGGTAGGACACTGTGTTGCAGGGTTTCCTCCCTGCTCTGCAAAGGAAAACCCGTGTTACAGGTTTGCCCACCCCTGCTCTGCAAAGGGCACTGTGTTTGGGGAGGTTTTCCTACCCTGTTTTGCAAGGACAATGTGGTTTGGGAAAGGGTTTCCCACCCTCTCTGCAGGCTCTGTGTTGCGGTTTTTCCTACCCTGCTCTGCAAAGGGCACTGTGTTTTTCAGGTTGGCCTACCCTCTCTGCAAAGGGCTCTTGTTTTCAGGTTGCCTACCCTGCTCGGCAAAGACTCTGGGTTTTCAGGTTGCCTACCCTGCCCTGCAAGGACTCTGTGTGGGAGGTTGCCCACCCGCTCTGCAAGGACACTGTGTTTTTCAGGTTTTCCCCACCCTGCTCTGGGAAGGGCTTTTTTGGGGGTTTCAGGGGTTTCCTACCCTGCTCTTTCAAGGGACTCTTTTGTTTTCAAAGGGTTCCTACCCCGCTCTGCAAGGACCTTTTGTTGGGAGGGGGGTTTGGGCCCACCCTGCTCTGCAAGGACTCTGTGTTTCCGTTTTCCTACCCCGTTTTTGGCAAGGACTCCCGTTTGCAGGTTGCCTCCCCTGCTTGCAAAAGGGCACTGTGTTTTCAGGTTTTTTACCCTGCCCCTGCAAGGACTCTGTTTTCAGGTTGCCTCCCGCTCTGCTAGGGCTTTTGGTTTTCGGGTTGGGCCCACCCTGCTCGGGAAAACGCTGTGTTGCAGGTTTCCCTACCCTGCTCTGCAAGGACTCTGTGTTGCAGGTTTTCCTACCCTGCTCTGGGAAGGACTCTGTGTTGCATTTTCCTACCCCCCTCTGCCAAGGAAAATGTGTTTCAGGTTTTCCCCACCCCCGCTCTGGGAAGGACTCTGTGTTTTCAGGTTGGGGCCCACCCTTTCTCTGCAAGGACTCTGTGGGTTTCAGGGTTTTCCTACCCCGCTCGAAGGACCCCCTGTGGTTTTCAGGTTGCCTTTCCCTGCTCTGGCAAGGACAACTGTGTTGCAAAGGGTTTCCTACCCCGCTCTGCAAGGACTTTTGTGTTGCAGGGTTTCCTACCCTGCTCTGCAAAGACGCTTTGTTGCAGGTTTTTCCTCCCTGCTCTGCAAAGGAAAATCTGTGTTGCAGGGTTGGGCCCACCCTGCCTGCAAGGACCCCTGTGTTTTCGGTTTTCCCCCCCCTGCCTGCAAGGACTCTGTGTTTCAAGGGTTGGGCCTTTCCCTGCTCTGCAAAGGGTCTGTGTTTTCATTGCCCCACCCCCGCTTGCAAGTACACTGTGTTGCAGGTTGCCCTTTCCCCGCCCCTCAAGGACTCTGTGTTGCAGGTTGCCTTAAACCCCGCTCTGAAAGGGCCTGTGTTGGGAGGTTGCCCACCCCCGCTCTGCAAGGACTCCCCGTGTTGCAGGTTGCCTACCCTCTCTGCAAGGAAATCTGTTTGCAGGTTGCCTACCCTGCCTGCAAGGCTCTTTTGTTGCCCGGGTTTCCTACCCTGCTCTGCAAGGACACGGGGTTTTGGGGGTTTTCCTACCCCCGCTCGCAAGGGCTCTTTTGCAAGGGGGGGGCCCACCCTCTCTGCAAAGGGCTCTGTGTTGCAGGGTTTCCTACCCTGCTCTGAAAAGGGCACTGTGTTGCGGTTGCCCACCCTGCTCTGGGAAAGGGCCCCTGTGTTTCAGGTTGCCTACCCTGCTCTGGGAAGGACTTTTGTGTTGCAGGTTCCTACCCCGGGGTCCCGCAAGGGGCACCCGGGGTTGCAGGGTTTCCTACCCTGCTCTGCAAAAGGGCCTGTGTTGCAGGTTTTCCTACCCTGCCTGCAAGGACTCTGTGTTTTCAGGTTGCCTACCCTGTTCTGCAAGGACTCTGTGTTGCAGGTTGCACCCTGCCTCTGCAAGGGGGCCCCTGTGTTTTTCAGGTTCCTAAACCCCCCTCGCAAGGTCCCCTGTTTTTGCAGGTTGCCTAACCCTGCTCTGGCAAGGGCTCTGGGGTTGCAGGTTGCCTTTCCCCGCTCTGGGAAGGACACTGTGTTACAGGGTTTCCTACCCTGCTCTGCTAGGACTCTGTGTTTTCAGGTTTTCCCCCACCCCCTCGGGGAAAGACGCTGTGTTTTCAGGTTGCCTACCCTGCTCTGCAAGGAAACCCGTGTTGGGAGGGTTTTCCTACCCTGCTCGCAAGGAAACGTGTTGCAGGTTTTCTACCCTGCTCTGGGAAGGACTTTTGTGTTGCAGGGTTTCCTACCCTGCTCTTTCAAAAAGGGCTCTGTGTTTTTCAGGTTGCCTCCCTGCTCTGGGAAGGACTCCCGTGTTGCAGTTTGCCTACCCTGCCCCTGCAAGGACCTGTTTTGCAGGTTGCCCTTTCCCCGCCTGCAAGGACTCTGGGGTTGCCCGGGTTTCCCCACCCCCGCTCTGGGGAAGGGGCCCCTGTGTTTTTGGGTTTCCTACCCCCGCTCTGGGAAGGACTCTTGGTTTTTTCCCGGTTGCCTACCCCCGCTCTGCAAGGGCACTGTGTTCAGGTTTTCCTACCCGGGTCTGCAAGGACTCTGTGTTTTCAGGTTGCCTACCCGGGTCTGCAAGGACTCTGTTTGCAGGTTTTCCTACCCTGCTTTTGCAAGGACCCTTTTGTGTTGCAGGGTTTTTTACCCTGCTTGCAAAGGGCTTTTTTGTTGTTGCCATTGCCTTTCCCTGCTCCCGCAAGGATCTGTGTTGCAGGTTGCCCCAAACCCCCCTTCCCGGGAAGGACCTGTGTTCAGGTTGCCTACCCTGCTCTTTAAAGGGCTCGTGTTGCAGGTTGGGCCCCCCAACCCCCGCTCTGGGAAGGACACTGGTTGCAAAGGGGGCCTACCCTGCTCTGCAAAGGGCACTGTGTTGGGAGGGGTTTCCTACCCCGCCCCTCAAGGGCTCTGTTTTTGCAGGTTTTCCTACCCTGCTCTGCAAAGGGCACGTGTTTTTTGGTTGCCTAAAACCCCGCTCTGCAAGGACTCTTAGTTGCCGGGGTTTCCACCCTTTCTCCCGCCAAAGGGCCCTGTGTTGCAGGGTTTCCTACCCTGCTCTGGGAAAGGGCTCCCGTGTTGGCCGGTTTTCCTACCCCCGCCCCTGCAAGGACTCTGTTGGGTTTTTAAGGGTTTCCCCCCCCACCCTGCTCTGCAAGGACTCCCGTGTTGCAGGTTGCCTAACCTGCTCTGGGAATGACTCTGTGTTGCAGGTTTTCCTACCCGCTCTGCAAGGGCTCTGTGTTGCCAGGTTTTCCCCACCCCCTCTGCAAGGACCTTTTGTTACAGGGTTTCCCCCCTGCTCTGCAGGACTCCCGTTTTGCAGGTTTTTCCTACCCTGCTCGGGAAAGACTCTGTGTTGCAGGGTTTCCTACCCTGCCCCCGCAAAGGCCTTTTGTGTGGCAGGGTTTCCTACCCTGCTCTGCAAGGACAAATGTGTTGGGAAAGGGTTTCCTACCCTGCTCTGGCCCGGACACTTTTGTTGCAGGTTGCCTACCCTGCTCTCAAAAGGGCTCTGTGTTGCAGGTTCCTACCCTGCTCTGGGAAGGGAAAATTTTGTTGCAGGTTGCCTTTCCCTGCTCTCAGGACCCTGTGTTTGGCAGGTTTTTCCTACCCTTCTCGGGAAAGGAAACCCCTTTTTGCCGGTTTTTCCTACCCTGCTCTGCAAGGAAAACTTATTTCAGGTTGCCTACCCTGCTCTGCAAGGACTCTGTGTTGCAGGGTTTTTTCCCCCCTCTGCCAAAAGGGCTCTGTGTTTTCAGGTTGCCTACCCCCCGTTCGGGAAGGACTCTGTGTTGCAGGTTTTCCTACCCTGCTCTGCAAGGACTCTTTTGTTTTCCGGTTGCCTCCCGCTCTGCAAGGGCACTTTGTTACAGGTTGCCTAACCCCCTCTACAGGTCTGTGTTTTCAGGTTTCCTACCCTGCTTTGGGAAAGACGCTGTGTTTTCAGGTTGCCCCACCCTGCTCTGCAAGGAAATCTGTGTTTTTTGGTTCCTACCCTGCCCCTGGGGGGACACTGTGTTGCAGGGGTTTCCTACCCCGCTCTGGGAAGGACTCTGTGGGTTTCAGGTTGCCTACCCTGGGTCTGCAAGGGCTCTGGTTCAGGTTCCTACCCTGCTCTGCAAGGACCTGTGTTCAGGGTTTCCTTCCCTGCCTGGGAAGGACTCTGTGTTGCAGGGTTTCCCCACCCTGCTCTGCAAAGGGCTCTGTGTTGCAAGGGTTTCCCACCCTGCCCCTGCAAGGGCAAATTGTTGCAGGGTTTTTTTACCCGCTCGCAAGGACTCTGTGTTGGGGGAAATTGCCTCCCTGCCTGCAAGGACTCGGGGTTGCGGTTGCCTACCCTTCTCTGCAAAAAACTCTGTGGGTTTTCAGGTTGGGCCCAACCCCCTTTCTTTTGGCCCGGACCTGTGTTTTTCAGGTTGCCTACACCCGCTCTGCAAAGGGCACTGTGGTGCAGGTTGCCACCCCGGCTCTGCAAGGCCTCTGTGTTGCAGGTTGCCTCCCCCGCTCTGTAAGGGCCTTTTGTTGCAGGTTTTTCCTCCCTGCTCGCAAGACCCCTGTGTTTTTTGGTTGGCCCACCCTGCTCTGCAAGGACACTGTGTTGCAGGGTTTCCTACCCTTCTCTGCAAGGACTCTTTGTTGCAAATTTTCCTACCCTGCTCTGCAAGGACCCTTTTTGGGGGTTGCCTACCCCTGCTCTGCAAGGGCTCGGGGTTCAGGGTTTTTTACCCGCTCTGCTGGACTCTGGGTTTGGGAGGTTGCCTTTCCCTGCTCTGCAAGGACACTGGGTTGCAGGGTTTCCTACCCTGCTCGGCAAAAACCTGTGTTCAGGTTGCCTCCCTGCCCCTGGGAAGGGCCCCTGTGTTGCAGGTTTTCCTACCCGCCTTTTGCAAAGGGCTCCCTTTTTTGCAGGGTTGGGCCCACCCTCCCCTACAAGGACCTTTTGGGGGTTTCAGGGGTTTCCCCCCCCTGCTCTGGGAAGGGCAAATTGTTTGCCGGGTTTCCCCCCCCGCCGCAAGGACACGTGTTGCAGGGTTTCCCACCCCGCCCCCCCGCAAGGACACTGTTTGCAGGTTTTCCCCCCTGCTCTCCCAGGGCACTGTGTTTCAGGTTGCCTACCCTGCCCCCTGCAAGGACCCTGTGTTACGGTTGGCCCACCCCCGCTCTTCAAGGACCTGTGTTTTCAGGGTTTCCCCACCCTGCTCTGAAGGACACTGTGTTTTCAGGTTGCCGCAAAAAAAAAAACCCCGCTCGCAGGACTCTGTGTTGGTTTCCCACCCTGCTCGCAAGGACACTGTTTGCAGGTTGCCCTTTCCCTGCTCTGCAAGGACTCTGTGTTGGCAGGTTTTCCCACCCTGCTCTTCAAAGGGCACTGGGGTTGCGGTTGCCTACCCTTTCTCTGGCCCAAAGGGCTCTGTGTTTTTCAGGTTGCCTACCCTGCTTTTGCAAGGACTTTTGTGTTTTCAGGTTTTTCCTACCCTGCTCTGCAAGGACCCTGTGTTGCGGTTTTTCCTAACCCCCGCTCTGCAAAGGGCTCTGTGTTGCAGGTTTCCTACCCTGCTCTGCCAAAACGTGTTGGAGGTTTCCTACCCCCGCTCGCAAGGGCTCCCTTTTTTTGCAGGTTGCCTACCCTGCTCTGGGAAAAGGGCTCTGTTTGCAGGTTGGCCCCACCCCGCTCTGCAAGGACCTGTGTTTCAGGGTTTCCTAACCCGGGTCTGCAAAGGGGCATGTGTTGCAGGTTGCCTACCCTCCGGGGGGGGGTCAAAGGGCTCTGTGTTGCAGGGTTTTCCTTTCCCTGCTCTGCAAGGCCCGTGTTCAGGGTTTCCTACCCTGCTCTGCAAGGACACTGTTTGCAGGTTTTTTTACCCCGCTCTGCCAAAGGGCTCTGTGTTGCAGGTTGGGCCCACCCTGCTCGGCAAAGACGCTTTTTTTTTCCGGTTTTCCTAACCCCCTCTCAAGGACTTGTGTTGCAGGTTTCCTACCCTGCCCCTGAAAGGGCACGTGTTGCAGGTTGGCCCCACCCTGCCTGCAAAGGGCTCTGTGTTCCCGGTTGCCTACCCTGCTTTTCCAAAGGAAATCTGTGTTTTTCAGGGTTTCCCCCCCTGCTTTTGAAGGAAAACCCCGTGTTGCAGGGTTTCCTACCCTGCTCTGCAAGGACTCCCGTGTTGCAGGGTTTCCCCACCCTGCTCTGGGAAGGGCAAATGTGTTGCAGTTGCCTTCCCCCTGCTTTTGCAAGGCTCCCCGTGTTGGGAGGTTGGGCCTTTCCCGCTTTTGAAGGACCTTCCCGTGTTTTCAGGTTTTCCCTTCCCTGCTCTGCCCCGGGGCTCTGTTTTGCGGTTGCCCCACCCTGCTCTGCAAGGACTCTGTGTTGCAGGTTGCCTACCCTGCTCTGCAAGGGCTCTGTTTTGCAGGTTTTCCACCCTCCTTTTCAAGGACTCGTGTTGCAGGGTTTCCTACCCTCTCTGCAAGGAACTGGGGGTTGGGAGGTTGGGGGCCCACCCCGCTTTTGGAAGGAAACCCGTTTTGGGAGGGTTTCCTAAACCCCGCTCTGCAAAGGAATCTGTGTTTCAGGGTTTTCCCACCCCCCGCTCCCGGGAAGGACACTTGGGTTTCAGGTTGCCTACCCTGCTCTGCAAGGACCTGTTTTTGCAGGTTCCTTTCCCTGTTCTGCAAGGACCTGTGTTTTTCAGGTTAATTATCCCTGCTCTGCCCGGCCTGTTTTGCAGTTGCCTACCCTGCCTGCAAGGGCCTGTGTTGGGAGGGTTGCCCCCCCTGGGTCTGCAAGGACTCTGTGTTGCAGGTTGCCTACCCTGCTCTGCAAGGAACTGTGTTGCAGGTTTTCCCACCCTGCTCTGCAAGGACTCTTGTGTTGCAGGGTTTCCTTTCCCGCTCTGCTAGGACTCCCGTTTGCAGGTTTTCCCACCCTGGGTCTGCAAGGGCTCTTTTTGCAGGTTTTCCCTACCCCGCCTTTTGGGAAGGACCTGGGGTTGGGAGGTTTCCTACCCTGCTCCCGCTAGGACTCTGTGTTGCAGGTTGCCTACCCTGTCTGCAAGGAAATCTGTGTTTTCAGGTTTTCCTACCCTGTTCTGCAAGGACCCCCGTGTTGCAGGTTTCCTACCCTGCTCTTCAAAAGGGCCTGGGGTTTCAGGTTGCCTACCCTGCTCTCAAAGGCTCGGGGTTTCAGGTTTTTTTACCCTGCTCCCGCCGGGGCTCTGGTGTTGCAGGTTTCCTACCCCCGCTCTGCAGGAAAACTGTTTCAGGTTGCCCCACCCCGCTCTGCAAAGGGTCTGTTTTTGCAGGTTGGGCCCACCCCCCTCTGCAAGGACTCTGTGTTTTCAGGTTGCCTACCCTGCTCTGCAAAGGGCCCCCTGTGTTGGGAGGTTGCCTCCCCCCCCTGCAAGGACCTGTTTTGGGGGTTGCCTACCCGGGTCTTTCAAGGACTCTGTTTGCGGTTGCCCAAACCCCGTTCTGCAAGGACCCTGGGTTGCAGGGTTTCCTACCCCGCTCTGCAAGGACTCTTTTTTGCAGGTTTTCCTAAACCCCGCTCTGCAAAGGGCTCTGTGTTGAGGTTGGGCCCACCCTGCTTGCCAAAGGGCACTGTTTTTGCAGGTTGCCTACCCTGCTTTGCAAGGACACTGTGTTGCAGGGGCCTACCCTGCTCTGCAAGGGCACTGTGTTTTTCCCGGTTTTCCCTTTCCCCGCTCTGGGAAAGGGCTTGTGTTGCCGGTTTTCCTACCCTGGGTTTTGCAAGGGGCTCTGTGTTGCGGGGGGGGCCCACCCTGCTCCCGCTAGGCTCTTTTGGGTTTTCGTTGCCCCAAACCCCGCTCTGCTTAAGGGGCTCTGTGTTGGGAGGTTGCCTAACCCCGCTCGGGAAGGACACTGTGGTTTTTCAGGTTCCTCCCTGCTCGGCAAGGCTCTGTGTTGCCCGGTTGCCCACCCTGCTCTGCAAGGGGCTCTGTGTTGGGAGGTTGCCTACCCTGCTCCCACAAGGACTCTGTGGGTTTCAGGGTTTCCCACCCCGCCTGCAAGGCACTGTGGGTTTCGGTTGCCCACCCTCTCTGCAAGGACAAAATGTGGGTTTCAGGTTTTTCCCACCCTGCTTTGCAAAGGGCACTGGTTGCGGGTTGCCCACCCTGCCTGCTAAAGGGCAAATTGTTGCAGGGTTTCCTAAAACCCCGCCCCTGCAAGGGCACTGTGTTTGCAGGTTGCCTACCCCCGCTCTGCAAGGACACTGTGTTTCAGGTTTTCCTACCCTGCTCTTTCAAGGACCTTTGTTGCAGGGTTTTCCTCCCTGCTCTGCAAAAGGAAAAAAAAATTTGTTGCAGGTTTTCCTACCCCTGCTCCCGCAAGGAAATCCCGTGTTGCAGGTTCCCCCCCTCTCTGCCCGGGCCTTTTGTTGGCAAATTTTTCCTACCCTGCTCTGGGAAGGGGCTCTGTGTTTTCAGGTTGGGCCCACCCTGCTCTGCAAAGGGCCCTGTGTTTGGGAGGTTGCCTACCCTGGGTCTGCAAGGACTCTGGGTTGGGAGGTTTCCTACCCCTGCTCTGCAAAGGGCTCTGTGTTGCAGGTTGCCTACCCTTCTCTGCAAGGGGCTCCCGTTTTGCAGGTTGCCTTTCCCCGCCCCCTGGGAAAGGGCCTGGGGGTTTTCAGGTTGCCTACCCCTGCTCTCAAGGAAACTTTTGTTGCAGGGGTTTCCGACCCTGCTCTGGGGAAGGCTCTGTTGCAGGTTGCCTACCTGCTCTGCAATTTCCCCTGTGTTTTTCAGGGTTTCCTACCCTGCTTTGGGAAGGACTCTGTGTTTGCAGGTTCCTACCCTGCTCTGCAAGGGGGTTGTGTTGCAGGGTTTCCTACCCCCTCGCAAGGACACTGTGTTTTCAGTTGTTAACCTAGGGTTTAAGAGCAGCCCACGAATCCGGGGACCCCGGGACGTCAGTTTTAAACCCAGGGGGTTTTAAAAGCACACCAACGACTCTGGGGACCCGGGGAAAGGGCCCTTAAACCCAGGGTTTAAAAGGCAGCAAAACGACTCTGGGGGCCCGGCACTTTTATTAACCTGGGGTTTCCCGAGGGGAAACACACGACTCTTGGGGGCCCGGGACGGGCAGTTAAACCTTTGGGGTTTAAAAAAGCAACACGCCTCTGGGGGCCCGGCACTCGTTAACCCCAGGGTTTTAAAACAAACACCGCTCTGGGAAACCCCGGAACGTCATTTTAAACCCAGGGTTTAAAGAAAAAAGCAAAAACGACTCTGGGGGCCCGGCACGTCATTAACCTAGTGTTTAAGAGCACACACGCTCTTTGGGGGCCCGGGCCACGTCAGTTAACCCCAGGGTTTTCAGAGCAGCACACGACTCTGGGCCCCCGGGAAAGTCGTTAAACCCAGGGTTTAAGAGGGAGCAAAAACGACTCTGGGGGCCCCGGGAACGTCAGTTAACCTAGGGTTTAAGGCACACAAAAGCCCCTGGGGGCCCCCGGGACGTCAGTTAACCTAGGGTTTTTAAAAGCCGCACACGCCCCTGGGGACCCGGCACTTTGTTAAAACCCAGGGTTTTTTGAGCAGCACAAAAGACCCCTGGGGACCCGGGGACGTCAGTTTTAAACCCAGGGTTTTTTAGAGCAGCAAACGACCTTGGGGGGACCCGGCACGTCAGTTAACCTAGGGTTTAAGAGCAGCACACGACTCTGGGGACCCGGCACGTCAGTTAACCTAGGGTTTCAGAGCAGCACACGACTCTGGGGACCCGGCACGTCAGTTAACCTAGGGTTTAAGAGCAGCACACGACTCTCCCAACAAGCACAAAATTATTGCCGCTTGTTGTCCATAAGCGGTTCACTGCTGCAAATCCCGATCCATAAGCGATCCGCTTATGGTCCACAGGCTCAAAACCAGCAGCTGGTACAGTGCGAGTGGACCATTAGCGGTCCACAAGCACAAAACCAGCTGCTGGATAGTGCTAGTGACCATAAGCGGTCCACATTCACAAAACCAGCTGCTGGCCGAGTGCGAGTGGACCATAAGCGGTCCATATGCACAAAAACAGCTGCTGGATCAGTGCTAGTGGACCATAAGCGGTCCATAAGCACAAAATATAAATAAATAGGAATTATTTTGTAAACAGCTGGATTAGTTCACTTTATTTGATCATTTGTTATAGTGAATATTTTGTCTATCTTGGCTTCTACTCTTGCTTGTTTAAATGACGTGTTATTAATATTATGATTTTTTGTTTTTATTTACCTAATTACGGAAATAGCTGTTTTTCTCTGAAACGTTGTCCCTGTTAAAATAAAGATTTGTTTCCACTAATAAGTTTAAAATAGAATAGACAATAATGTATTTTACGTAAAAAAAATCCCACACAAATTAAACGAATGATACGTATATTTGTTTGTATAAATTGAGCAACATATAAATGAATGCGAGATATATACATTGCTATAAATAAATTGACACTATTAAGTATTTACTCCAACACTACAGGACTGATACTATTTTTTTACTGGTCATATCAAGTATATCTTACGGTTACACCATCGTAATGAACACGATATTAATCCGCGAACGTAGTACGTACGTAAATACTAAAGACCCTGAGAAATATATAATAATTAAGCGAGCGAAGCGAGCGTTTCCATTTGACTCTGCCGGAAAAAATAGTCACTGGTTTTGTTTTTTTTTTTTTTTTTTTTTTTTTTTTTTTTTGTTTGTATGTCTCGCGATAACGTTCGAACGGAGGCTCGGATCGAGTTGAAATTTTCACCATCCGCAAGCTTTGTTCTCGATTGAATGCCATTAGTTTTGTGGCAAAATCGTTCAAAAAGTTAAAAAGTTACATTAAAGTTAATCGAAAGTTTTTTTTCAAACTCAACGGCGACAAAATCTGAGATAGCCAAATCATTTAGAATGTCCGTCCGGTCACGAATATGTTAATTTTATTTTGATCCGATAAGTAGTGTAGATGGAAATTACATTATAACAAAAGTAACGTTGCCATGGCAACGAAAAGACGCGCGAAGTTTCTAATGCACTGCCACCTAGAAGTAATCAAAATACTTTCGAGGAAGCAGTCTATTAATTGTCAACAAAGAGTTTAAAAAGTTTTCCCAAGGAGTCAAGGTCCTCTAGATGGCGGTGGATTTTAAAGTAAAGATTTACACACGGGTTTACCCAAATACCTTGGCAATAATAAATAATACTGGAAACGCGAACGTCGTAAATTTTAAAATTTAAAAAAATGTGCAATGTGGGTCTAGCTATAGCACGTGCTCGCTTATCAACGCGTCCAACTGAGCGTTTCCTAGTTAGACGAGTGAGCGCAGCGAACGTAAAGTGCTGCGCACAATTGGCATAGCATAAGCGTAGCGCAACGCAAGCACAACGCAAGAAATATAAACAAGTGCACCTGGCTGCTTGAACACACAATTCGCGTATGCATAGCGTAGGCGCGGAAGCACAGCGCAAGAGATGGTTATATTTTATATTTCTTATGCTTGCGCTTGCGTTTGACCAATAGGAATCCAGAAACAACACGACTCAACACAAACGCCCATTTTCAGTTAAATCAAATTCACAACTATTGTTGTTAGTGTCAGTGTCAAATTATTAATCATGGACGAACTCACAGAAGACGACGTCATTATCGAGTATGAAGTTGAGTCGACGTCTAGCGACGAGCTGCTAATTACGTATTTTAGGCAATATGACAATAATAGGCTACTGCAAATGGTTTTAAAGACGATATGTCAAACGCAAAGTGACATGCACCACGTTTACCAACGATTTTAAAGCGAGCTATCTCAAGCCGCTTTCATCTAGTCCGAGGCGTGGCTACAAAAGCCTAATTTCGTCACAGTCTGCTGAACCTACTAACACATCAGTTTTCAACCATTTTATTTCCCAAAACAAAATTATTAAATGAAACCAATTATTAAACTGTAGCTATATTATATAGCCTTTATGACTTTTTTTGCATGAAAGGCATCAATTCTCGCCCGATTTGTTCTAGAACGGCACCAGTGGATACTCATAATTCTCCCTATCAAGTTGGCAAGGCTCGGCTAGCTCGTTTAAAGCGAGCCAGTTCACTTTGGTAGGTCGGTTTGAGATAGCTCGGTTTCAAGTGTTTACCAAGCGTTTGAGGTCGGCTTGAAGCCAAGCCGGCTTGAGATAGCTCGCTTTAAAACCCTTGGTAAACGTAGTGATGCAGTCATCTGATCACGAGCCTTCTAAAACTTTGCACAGCCATGTAGTTTCTTTACGCCACTCTTCCGTTATGACAATTGTGCACGCCTACATTCCTTGTGTTGCGCTTATGTTGCGCTTGCGTTGTGCTACGCTTATGCTATGCCAATTGTGCGCCGCACTTTAGTCTTCCCTAACGCTATACTCGATCGGGCCTTGGCCGTGAGCATTGTCCAATGTATGTATGTTAAATGTCTGTCTGTCTGTCCAGGCTCATACGGCCGAACGGCCAAATAGACTGGGCTGAAATTTTAAACACACATCCGTGACCAGGTAACTGAGAACTGCTAACAAAATGAGCAATATCCATTTCGATTTAAAACTACAATAAATAAAATGGGATTTTTAAAAATATCGGTAGCATTTGTTTAGATTTTCCATATGAAAAATAGGCCACAGCCTACGATATAAAAACAATTCAGATATAGTCGCTATCAGTCGGTGATTTTTCGTATGTTTTTGTTGTCGATACGGTATGTCATTCTCTAAAGGTAATGTCATTATTCTTGTTTAAATTCATCAACTAATTAATAATGATGATCAATTGACCATCCACAAGAAACAGTGCAATACCGCAGTAGACCCTATACAGTATACACGCAGTACTACGCCATATAAAGGTATAATTAAAATCGGAGACTAGACCACCTACTTTATTCTAACCTACGTCATGAATGTTAGATATGTGTACGCTTTACGTAGGCCTAAACCATATGGTCGTGTATTTGGCACAGAGCATTGCTCTGCATATGGTAAAAGACGATCGAATTAGACTAAGTCCATCTCGCAAACATCAGCTGGTAAGTATAAAAGTGAAGTATATATACTCCACGAAAAGATGCGACCTCTGGCAGTCGTCGTCGGGGACCTCTACCTCTTCCCTGACAACCCCCTTGACGACGATGACCATAACGAGGGAAACGCCAAAGTCGTTGTTAGATGAGTGAGCAAGAGTGCAAATAAGAGGGGTTTGAGATTAGTTGTTATAAGGGCGCGTCAACACTGTAAGGCCTAATGCGCCACTCTAGCCTATAATACTGTGGAGAAAATGCCCATGCTAGCTAGATTCAGCCTTAAGCTTTGGGGAGGAAAGGGGATGTTCCCGGGTACTCAACACATGGCTTGCTCACTCGTCTAACAACGACTTTGGCGTTTCCCTAGTTATAAAAATCACACACTGAACTGTAGCCTGGGTTACTTACTTACTAATCACGATATTTCGGAGAGCTCCGTCTCCTTTCTCAAGCATCCATGCCCGTCCGCCGATGCTTGAGAAAGGAGACGGAGCTGTCCGAAATATCGTGATTAATACGTAAGTAACCCAGGTTATAGTTCAGTGTGTGATTTTTATAATATATTTCCGGGTTAATGAGTTGTTGCCATATTTTAAATAATAAATTATATTCTCATGTTTTCAACTGTAATTATACCTGAAGAAGAATCACTGTTTTATTTTGCGTATTTGTGGAAAAATAAACATAGCCGGGGGTAGCCCTAATATTAGTCAATACTTCAAATTATAATAATTATTTTATCTTGACTATCATAACAACATGCGCAACAATTATTTCAAATAAAAATTTATGAGATAAATTGTATTGTCTCCGTTGTATTACACCATCTTTCTTAACTAAGTAAAAACCAAAACGAAGTTCTAGTTGAAAGGTAATTCAATAAAATAAATCAAAAGGGTCAACATTATTGGGAACGCAACGCAACGCAACGCTTTTTCACAATTTCGTTAGTCGAAAGTAAATCTCAATTCGTAGATAAATAAAGAATATAATAAACATGGTGACATTCGTCAAGCAGGTGTATGCGCGCTTCCTCTACATGAGTTGGATTAGCACGCCAAGCCTTCAGTGTCACCGTAGCCGAGTGGTTATGGTACCTGCACATTTCAGATCCAGACCAGCAAGACGCCACGCAGCATCGAGTTCGAGTACGGTTGTTGGCGATATATTATAATTTGTGCTTACGTTCCTAATAAAATAACCATTTATCTTGTTTCTAGTTGGTGTTAATGATATACGAAACGAATGAATAGATAAGCAATTATATTTTTTTATATACATATTGCAATGATTAAATAGCGTGCCTCCTCTGTTTGCTACCAGATAGCGTTAGTGTTCTCCGCCTGGGACTGGAATTTTGCTTTCAAAAGAATTTTATTTCCTCTCAAAGCTGCTGGGTTTGCTCTCGCTCCACGGACTCCGTGGGACTCGGCACACACCTAGTACTAGTCATTCCTCGCTCCAC
>JAMZAV010009809.1:0-24583 GCA_024449915.1 Sweltsa coloradensis
ACAAATTCCAAAAATGTTTTTTAACAAGTGTTCAGGAGGACAAGGCGATTCCGAAAGCGTCGTGCAAAATCGAACGTCAATTTTGGGAAATCCAAAAAACATTTCTTTTCTCAACAACTCGGGCAATTGTGGGGGGGGGGGGCGATTTTGGAAATGGAAATTAATACATTTTATCAACATCTTCCAGCTTTTTGCGGAAACTAGGTTTAATACCAGCATTTCCATTGTGGTGGACCATGATGTGGGTATATGATGGAGGGGGAGGGGGAAAGAGGGTGTAAAGTAGAGTTTTCAATACATAAACCTTGACTATTTAGTGAAATTTAGTAACTTTTTTCGGTTTTGCTCTTTCCAATTACGTCACAGGGCCGCGTCCAAGACACCGATTTTCGAGAGTTTGATTGGAGGGAGGGGGGGGGGGGAGATTTTAGAAATGGAAATTAATACATTTGATCAATATCTTCATGCCATTTCATTTTTGGGCGATACCAATGGCGTCAGAGGGATTTACGGCCCTTATACTAAATTATTTTATTTTTAAATTGTTTGGTCTATTTTGGAAAAAAATCAAAAAACACTGTTTCTTTTAATAGCTCTGGCAATTTTTGTGCGATAGGGTCCATCTTGGGGTCTTGGAACCGTATTGGTCGAACGCAGCAGGGGTATTAACAGGGGTTATTTTTAATTGTTAAATAATGTAATTACATTTTTTTTACTACACCCTCTTTTACCCGCAGCTTCGGGGCGGCGGGTAGGATCCGGCGACGTCCCGAAAAAGTGTCGGAAAACAAGGAAGCGTCAGCAATTGAACTTTTTGATTATTCTTGGCCATGCATTTGTCGCCTCAGATTAATAATGTTTAATTACCATAGCCGAGAATGAAAGAAAAACGGGAAAACTGTCTCGGTTTGCGATTTTTCCTCATCAGAAGGAAATGTAAAACCTAACATGGTAATACAACCGAAACCTTGAATTTTCAAATAATCAGGCAACGGCTAGGAGATTCACGACCTTCGGACGGGCGAGACACACCAGATGTTACTGGGATCGTTTCATTACTTGGCCTATCTTGGCCGGTCTGACGCGTCTTATCTGGAGCATCACATTCTGTCAGGTCAGGACCGTTCCCGAGGATTGACGTAATGTGGCTCATGACGTGGCGCAGGGAATGTATCGATAGCAGCATTGCATACAAGTGAGTATGAAGTGGCGTCTTTCACATCAAGTCCCGAACAAATTGTCCCAGGAAAACATTTCTCACACATTTTACACAAAAGACGTAAAAATGTTCCGATTTCGAAAATCATTTTTCACCGTACTTAGAGGCGGCGGACAGCGTCCGGCGGGCGTACCGAAAGTGTCCCGTAAAACAAATTTGTCCCAGGACTTCTGATAAACGACAAACGTTACCCGCAAACTACCGAATCGCGGCCGTACACGGACCGATTCGCGATTTTGTCGCGTCAACGAGGTTTTCCAACTACGAGGTATTCCGAGTACGAGGTTTTCCACGCCCTCCGCGTAGCGGCTTCAACCGCGCTTGCGCGACTTGTAAAAATAAAAATAAAATAATAATGATAATAAAAATAACAATAATAATAATAATAATAAATAAAATAGTAATAATAATAATAATTACTTTTATTATTATTATTATTTTAATATATATATATATATATATATATTATATATAACATAAATATATATATAATATAATATATATATAAACAAAAAAAATACATAATACAAGATGCGACAGTAAACGATCAATGTAGAAAATGTAGTGCAAGGGTGAAACAATCGAACACATCATATCCGGTGCAAGTCACTATGTCAAACAGATTACCTCTACAGACATAACCAAGTAGCTAACATTATTCATCAAAAACTAGCCAATCAAGTACAACCTCATTGACACACACACACACACCTTACTACAAATACAAACCAGAGAAAGTACTAGATAGTAAAGATTACAAATTATATTACGACCGCACAGTTATAACAGACCAAACGATACATCACAACAGACCGGATTTAAATAATAATTGACAAGAAGAAACAAGAAACTACCCTTATCGACGTTGCTATCCCAATGTGCCATAACGTCGAGACCACGTGGAAGAAAAAAATTGAAAATTGACAAGTATAGTGAACTTGCAATTGAGATCAAGAAGAGTGGGAAAAAGAAAAAAAGGGAAATACAATCCCATTCATTATATCACCAACAGCATCATACCGAAGAAGCTACATGAAAGCATTAAAAAACTAGATCTTCAACCCAATGTATACATCGAGACTCAAAAGGCAGTAATACTCCAACACGGGTAGAATAGTTCGTAAATTTCTAAACTAAGAATGATACCCTTTGAGATTTCGAGACAGCTTCCATCCTGACATGGTTTTCGTGGTTTCCCCCTAGTCCCAAGAGCAAATGCTAGGATGGCCCACGAGAATCGGCCACGACCGTACACAGCAGAAAGAAAACATCATCTACAAAAATATTACAATTTATAAATGACTTATTTTAGTTAGAGTTACGACAAAGTAATAATGTATGTAATAGGTACGCATGGAAAATACTTGGCGTAAGTCCGTACAACATGGTAGCTCCGGTTTTAACCGAGTTTTTTATGAAATACATCCAATAAAATAACAATAAATAATAATAATAATAATAATAATAAAAATAATAATAATAAATAATAATAATAAAAATAATAATAATAATAATATATAATAATAATAATATCCGACTCGATGTCCAACATGGAAGGGGTGGAAGGGGGGGGGGTGGAAGTATCCCACCCAATTCTTGTACGCCTGGGTCCATCGAAGTTGGATGTCTGACGCTTCACTAATGCCTCGTCCATCCCATTTCTTCACGCATTCACTTTTTTTATAATACAAAAATGTACAATATGAACAGCTAAAAAGTAAAATTATATTTTGTACAGATAATGTTCTACCCACATTTCAAAAAATGCGACTAAAATTTTTACTTTGAGGGTGTCTTACGACATGACATCTTCAAATTTAGAAGAACAACACAATTCTGAAATTCGGGAGCAGTGGATGATACAGTAATTTAGAGTTTCTTTCGACTAAATTTCTTTCAAATTATTTCTTGTCAGTGTAGTTAATTTATCAATACCCCTTTAATGGGACAATCAAATGGTCCGATTTCTAATTGATGGGGATGGCATTCTTGAAGAACCCTTATGTGCTTTCATCTAGATGAGAACCTTGATATTTCCATCTCTGTGCATATTGGCGTATATGGCCGCTGAGAGCTGTGGCTACTTTTTAACTTGGAACACTAGGTATGATAATATTATCTTGCCACTACGTTGTGGTAAACAAATCTCTCCTCATTGCTTCACATGTTTGCTACACGCCCTATCTCGCCCATGTTGTTTATGTAAAACAAACTGTCGTAAAAACAACCTAAACAAAAACTTACAAAGATAATACAATATTCTCTAAACAAGGATGTTTATTAAGCGCGTGTATTCCCTCTAAAGGTTGATATTTTGACCACTTGTTTGACAAAAATGACTCAAAACAAGTCGAATTTAGGGTTCAAAATGTATTATTTACAAAGCCGATGAAAATTGAGTGGCACACGGGCATACATTGAACTTTCCACAGGGATTCCGAGTCTATACTTATATGTCCACCTGACCCCAACCATTTGGTTAATGGTTATGTCTTATTTCTATAATCGATTTTGTGTGTTGAATTCTAGCCGGAGAGTGACCAGGTAACAGTACGTTATTCCCTCCTAAAGGTGCGCCCTTTTCCTTCTTTCGTAATTTTAGTGAAGTCTATTCGCGCTGTTATTATAAACTCACCAATCATCACCAACAACACCGCTATTGTATGTTAGTAGTGGTACAGTCCTCTAATTCTCACAATTCCCTAAGCGATATCATGACGAATATAAGAGAATAAGGCAAACTTTTCGGTTTTTAAATTAAATTATATTTCTCAAGAAAAGCATTGTTACACACCCCTTCTCAGTTAAATCAGTTCGTAACTCGTAACTAACATCAATCATATGACAACTAAGCTCACTGACTAAATATTCACTAACTCCCGGTAAATTTGGTTAGGTGTGTTCACTAGAATATTGATTGCCGATCATTCTCAGCAACTAATTGCTATTTACACTCCACTAAGACTAGGCTACGTGCTCTACTAATAGTGTGGAACTGTTGCGCATATGAAATAAAAAGTCTTACAACAAGTTTTCACAACATAACATCACATTGGGATGGTCCAAACAAGTGCCATGCCAAATTAATTTGGGTCGTGTGACAATTATGTAACTCTGAGAACATTTGATTAAGAAATAAGTTATTTTATGTTTTTTATAATACGTAAAGTAGGCGGCTTATACATATTAATGCATTAGCCTTGTCACCGGGCTTGCGCTATTTCATAGAAGTCAACTTGAGTTGAAACCACTGACTTTTAACAGAAAAATTTTGTTTTCTGAGTCTGTTTGTTTTGGCTTGGTGGTTGACACAAGATTAAAGTAATTGAAATTTTTAATCACATTTACTAAATTACGAAATTATTTAGCACAAATTTAAATTTTGATTTTTTTTTTAGGACTATGCTGGCCCATCCACAGCGAAAATGGGGGAGAAACGGTGTTTCCCCCACCACCTTAGAGTTAAGATAGTACAAAAAATGCAATTTAAAACAGGCATTTTGTTTTTACTTCTTTGGTTTTTTTTAACCAATTTAGTTCATTTTTGTTACAAATAAAACAGCATTTTAATTTTCAATGGGATTTGGTTGATCGTATTTTAATAAAAAATTAAAACTTGCACACATACCCCGGGACCACTACACCAACAATAAAATTCAACTTTTTTTACGTACTTTAAGGTATTCCGGCCTCTTCCGATTTTTTTGAAAGGAAAAGGGAAAAATGGTTTTAAATTTGGGTTGAATAAAAGATGAACTTTAATAAAAAAGAAGAAAAAATAACTTTTTTTTAACGGGACAAAAACTCCATTTTGGCCATTTTAATATCAAATTTTTTGGGCATAAGAAAAACAGTTGTATGCAAAACTTAATTTTTAAACTTGGATTTTTTTTTCAAACATCTTTTTCTATGCTTTGAGCATAAGGAAAATAATTTCTGAAAAACGTTTGATGTACGATTTTTTTCGTCCCCCGGTTTAAAAATCTTATTTGTGCCCTGGACAAAAAAAACGTACATCAAAAGCGTTTTTCAGAAAATTATTTCCCCTTATGCTCAAAACAAAAAAAAAGTGTTTTAAAAAAAAAAAAAAAAAACTTAGCTTAAAATTAGTATTCACCTAGAACTGTTGTTTTCTTATTTACCCAAAATTTTCATAAATGGGCCAAAAAGGAGCTTTTCCCGTCCAAAAATAAAAAGTTATTTTTTTTTCTTTTTTATTAAAATTTTCTTTCATCCAACCAAAATTTTAAGCCATTTTTCCCTTTTACTTTCAAAAAATCGTTAAGAGAGCTCTGGGAAAAGCCTTAAATGATAGAAACGATCTTTTAAAAGATAATATATATAAATTTATTTTTTTTTTATTATTTTATGAACAGACTATTTTGTAAGTTAATAAAATATACGGTGCTACTTTTAAATGACTTTACCTGCTATATCTTACTGTATCAGCAATGTATCACCTACAAGCAACGCTATTTGGTAACTTGTCGAACACGGGCTCAGTGAATCCTCGTGACTAAGTTGCTTGCTACCTGCAGCTGAGCGAAGGTTTGAGGCGAAGCGATGTTACGTGACCGCGGTGAAAGTAGACTACAGTCCGCTCTACCGAGCGTCAGGCACCGATTATTCTCTGGCGCAGGTAGAGGCAACTCCGCATTAAGATAGTTTAATTGACAGGAAAGATTACTTTCAGTTCCAGTGTTTATATCCACCGAACATTATTGTTTTACAAACAACAGAATCTGTTGTTTGCATTACGTCAAAACTATGCTTGCACATTATTAGAGTTATCATATCATAAAAGTTTTGCATAGATTGGGACTCGAACCCAACGTTTTTCGCATTCTGCCCATTGAACTGATTGATTTAATCGTAAATTACCATACGTTTATACCTGAGAGGAAAGAATTAAGTGTAAATTCCAATATAATATCAAACGTTTTTCGCGACAAAATATGTTGGTTGCATTGTGTCCACACTATCTTGCAACGATTATCATGGTCTAAAAGTTTGTCATTGATTGGGACTCGAACCTACGTTTTCGCATTCTTCTATTAGAAACTGATTGATTTTCGTAAATTACCATACGTGTTACCGAGAGGAAAGATTATAATTAAATTTCCAATATATTATCACCACGTATTTTTTCCGACAAAATATGTTTTGGTTTGTCATTGTGTCACCCCTATTCTTGCAACGTTTATCATGGTCATAAAAAGTTTGCATTGATTGGGACTAGAACCTACCGTTCTTCGCATTCTTCTATTAGAAACTGGTTAATTTATTGTAAGTAACAAACGTTATAACATCCGAACGCTAACATAGGCTATCAAATATAGTACCTCGACGTTTTATATTTATTTGTACTGCTATATTTTTGATCACTAACAACAGGTATTAACCCACAAGTGTAAGGTACCTAAAACTCAACAATTCAATATACAAAAAACCTTTCCCCAAAAACAATACAAATACGTTAAACAACTCCTTAAATACGTGAACAAGTGCTAAAAAATTGAATAACAAAAAGTATGCATTATTATAAAGAACGTCTGAAAGCCAAGATGATGAAGAAACCAGTTAGGGATAATTATAATACAATGAAAAGAACTGGGAAGCATTTGGCATGAATGTCCCAAAAGTTTCATAACTATTTTTTGTTTTTCCAGATAAAAATGTTATTTTCTCCTTGGCACAATATATATTCCTGGCACATACTACAGTGATTGAATTGAACTGACAACCATGTCAGATTCAAGTGAGGCGCTCCAATAATGAATACCTCGATGCATGAGACATTTAGAGCTTGGTCTATTTAAGTGGGCTGCTGGATAATATTATAATCTAGCAAATTAATATATTGACGCTAAAAGAATAATTGATTTACCCTCATTTACTATAATGAGATATATCTTAGTTAAATTCATGTGCTTTATTTTTCTGTCAACGTTTATTACTTTTCTCAGCCTTCATGCTTGCTGTGAACGTTTTCTTTGTGGTATTATTATCGTTTTTTATAATTTTCCCGCTGTAGCTTGAAGTTACTAGGGTTTATTTGTTTTTATGTGTTTTTCACTTTTTCAAATATTATAATTAACTAAATTATCACAAATAACATTATACAAACATAGTACACATTATTTACATTATATTTAATTATATATTATAGCATTTATTTCATTGAACCCTCGGTATAAGCATAAAAATACCATTTTAATTTATTAATTTTTAATTAAGTTTATCTGACACTAAAAAACCCAATGATACGATATTGTTAGGTGTTTTTTTTCGGTCATCGATTAAATCGATTATTAAATCTAATTAAAAAACTATATTTTTGATCATCAACAAACGCGAATTCAGTTCGAAGTAAATTGTATTATTGTCCTGAAATGAAATTAGTTATAATGAATTCTGAATATTGTTGGAAAACAATTCATAAAGTACTGAACCAAAATAAATAATCAAGTGTCAGCTATTCCTCGGAGACAGACGCAGCACTGTTTACTGGTCTCTGTGATTCCAGTGAGAAGAATGATCCATAATTGGGTACTATATACTGTGTTCCTCATGGGTAGGGTAATTCCCAGGTCTCTGCTTGGCGGCGTACGTACGCGTGCGAGAGCGGAGAGAGAGAGAGACCGGACGCGGTGGCCTGCAGCGGTGGCTACAGCGACCGCTCATTGGCTGACCAAACAGTTTTAGCAAGCTACTTCACTTACTCGTTTCCTCCAGCGGTACTACCCCTGGCTACTATACCTGCAATACTGTTAATTGGTAAGATTTTGAGGGCCAGAAATGTAATATTTTGTAAAAAGGATGATGTGTGTATGTAATAAATGTAATATGTGAAGTGATGTGTACATCATGTGTGAATGTTAACCACACATAATTATTTTATTTGATATTTGTGTGGTTGAATGGTGATTGATTTTAAGCTGTGTGAGGACAGGAAAGAGTGGGGAAAATGGGTCGAAGAAGCAGAATATGCAGGATGAAGATGACGATGAAGATGAGGATGATGATGAAACGCTAGCCCGGCAATTTTGCAAATAATTGTTTCGTGCCCTAGATATCGGTGTGAAGAACACCACTCAACCGACGTGGAAAGGAGTTTGTTGTTTATTTATTGTATTATTATTATTATTATTATTATTATTATTATTATTATTGATTATTATTATTATTATTATTATTATTATTATTATTTTATTTTGTTCCATAGATAAGCTAGTGATAATCTTATAAATCATTTTAAGTTTGATTAATTTAAAACTATTTCTTTGTTAAACAGTCGCGATTTTTGCATGTAAGAATGTTCTCGCCTGTCTAATCAAATTCAATTGTAATTTTCAGTATTGTAAAGTCGTTTCTTCGTTGTTGTATAATTTTAATTTATTTCAGTTGTTAATTTAGCTATGACCATTATTTGTGTAATAACTTAGAATTTAATTAAGTCTGTCTGATCCATGTACCATATCATATGTTTCTATCCCAGACAAGCCGCTATGTGGCTTTTGTGGACGGACGATGTCAAATTGTTTTTTTGTAAAAAAATGCATGTAATATTATTATATAAATAAAAAAATAAAAAAAAATATTATTAGTATTATTTATTATTTCTTATTATTATTATTATTATTATTTTAATATTATTATTGTTTATAATAAATTTAAATTATCTTGTGGCCATTATATTGTTTATTTTTATTCTGTCGTTTGAAAATCAGGCAGGCATAATAACGTAAAACGTTTTCTGTTTTGCTACTTGGACGATGTCAAAAAACAGGTTCACAAACAGGTACCTTCTCGATATTGTGCAGCCTTTTCAATAATTTCGAAACGAGGCAAAACAAGATTATGTCATTGAAGTCACAATGTGTCAAAGATCGCATTCGCATATACCAGCTCCCAGTCATTATTTTTAAGATATTTAAATTGGGATAGTTAATTTGTTGGTAATATTCCCTTATACATTTTTCCACTTATAGACAAAGCTCGAAACCCATTTTACTTTAAACAAAATTTGGATGAACCATTGGAAAGCATGCAGTCAAGATAAAAGCAAACAATTATTACAGTACAGCAACAGTTTGTCCCGACTGAAATACGTAGCCAGAACCTCCGGCTTAACGTGAATAGCTCTAACCAATTGGCAACTTTTTACTTTTTTCGTGGTCTCGTTGGTCTGTTGTGTAAGCTCGTTGGTCTTGTTGTTAGCGTACATGCTTCCATGCAGAAAGTCAGGGTTCGATTTCGCTATAATTCAGCAAGTTTTTTAACTTCGATTTGGGCTTTTAAGTCCATCAGTTCTTGTCATCAGGAGTTTGTAACGCTGACTTTGGAGCGTCTAGCACGAAGCACATACCAAAATTCAAGTTGTTCTGAATCGGCGGCTTGTTGATTCTGGCGTTGATCCCGGTGTTTCAGCATGTCCATTCCACTGATTGCTATCATTTCCCTATTAAAAATATCGATCTTTGTTTGTTTATCGCTCACTCGTCGATTGCGTCCGGCCTACAGGGTTGGCTTGGTGGCTTTGATTTACTGTTTTCACCTGAAAAATCCTTATATACTGAGTGGTACTGGTAAATACCATTAATTTATTTATTATTTAGACAGGCAGCAAAAACGACTTACTAAACTGTTAAAGAGGTATTGTTGAATTCCTCGATATAAATCCAACAGAAGACTGTTTAATGTGTCGCTCTTAGCTGTCTACCTGACAGATGAAGTCGGGGAAAAACGGGAAAACAATTGCTTTTCATTTAATAACTATGCCCTCTTAGCGGGCCCTTTGCTTAAAACTCACGTCATCAATGATCTAAATGTTTATTAGTGTGGTAGCTGTGTGAATCAAGACATTTAATTAAACTTTAGTATAGAAAATCAGAGGGTTTTGTTTTCCTCGCGTAGTTGTTTCCTCTCGACATCTTATCGCTATACTCCTGTCTGGATGAAAGATTGAAACGCGGCGTCTGTTGAGTGCATCGAATTATTTCTCAAGAATACGTGTACTTGTACGCGTGTTTATTACCATCCGAGATGAGTAGAGGGGTAGATAAACAAACACCCTCATCCCCACCGTGAAGGAAAAGGAGTTTTTCCCGATGTTTATGCATTCGCGCCTATAATAGCCTCGTTCCTCTCGGCAGGAATCGTCGACATAATTACTTTCTTCTCATCAGTTTTCCTCTCTAGGCTGGGGCCACTAGTACTTTCCTTACGCATGACGCTTCTTATTGCATTAAAAACATCGAAACTCAAAACAGTTTCTAAAAATAAAATTTGAAATTTTTTTTTTTTGCATCTTTCATTTTTCAGTTTTAAGCTTTTCTTTTCCTCACACTTTATCATCGTAAAATCATCATGAAAAGGGGCTAATATGCAAACGCGTGAGACTCTGACAGGGAAAAGGTCCGAGTTTTGATCCCGCAAACGCAATCCTGCTAAAAGTTTTTCCTAGGGGAGTGACCCCTCTTAAATATTCCACGGAAATTTTTTTCCTTGTTAACCCTAACACTCTAAAAACCTGGTAAAAGTAAACTTAGATAATATATGATATACACTGTATGAGCAGATTGTAAATTAGTAGAAAAAGTTCCGTTTGGGCGGTTTTGGGTAAATTAAATTAAAATTTGGGATGCAAATAAGTAGTAAATTATTGGGTCACTGTAAAACTACATCTTTTGTGAATTTTGTGAAACGGAAATATCCCGAGGATTTGTGCCTTATGGGCTACACTTGACTGATCATTTAATTGACTTGATTGATAAACGGTTGACAATCTCATATGTTTCGTCTCAAAGCATATAGTCTGAATTTATTAATGAAATTTATAAACAATGACACTATCTATTCTCTGCCGAAGTTTTAAAGCCATTGTAGTACGGTATGCACCTACACTTTTCGTGATTTTTGTGGTTTTTTGATGACAAGCTTTTCAATAAGGAGTACGAATGTGTTTGGGGGCCCCTGGGAAGGGGTTGGGGGTAATTTTCCAACAAGGAACTTCTAAACAAAGCCCCTCCCCTCAAAAATTTATTTCCTCCGTTAAACTAACTGGGCTTTTTGGATGAGCAAGCGAAAAACTTCAATTTCACTGACCCCCCAAAAAAATTCTCGGGTGTTTTTTTTTTGTTTGTTTGGCCTATAGTGGGTTTTTTTACTCATCCCGTGGCATTTTTTTGATAGAGAAATTGAAGTGTATCATTTTTTTTCCCTTTTGAAATACATTCAGAAAAAGGGTGGTGGGGATCTGGGGCCCCCCGGGCTGGGAAGGGGGGGGGGTGGGGGTTAAAAAATCGAAATTTTGTAAATACAATCAAATATTTTTTCTCATTTTTCTACAATTCTAAATTTTTTTAATTATTTTTAGCTTTTTAATACTATATTAACTTATATTTTCAATAATCATTAAATTTTGACCGCCATATTGATTCAAATGGCGGATATAA
Organism: Sweltsa coloradensis; assembly: GCA_024449915.1. Taxonomy (NCBI): domain Eukaryota; kingdom Metazoa; phylum Arthropoda; class Insecta; order Plecoptera; family Chloroperlidae; genus Sweltsa; species Sweltsa coloradensis. Next base: position 11,677 of record JAMZAV010009809.1, read on the forward strand.
TTATTTCTTAAAATTCCGCACATAGTCGTGTGGATATAGATTAAAGGTATTTTAACCCGTCTCAATATGGATAAAAACTGTTTTCATGGTAAATGTTAACACTAAAGTCCCAATATCGCATTGATTTGACTTGTAAACCAATGTCCTACCGATTTTTTCAAATATACATTAATTTATGTTGCCCTTCCCAAATATTTAAGTTATTTTTTTACTCCAAGTACAAAGGGTATGACATGGCATTATGATAAAAGTAAAATGACTTCCTCAAAATTAAGTTCAATATATTTTTTAAAATATATTTCAATACATTTTGGATTTAGCCAAAACATCGTACTACTTTCAACAGTTCTTCAGGGCGCAAGGGATGTCACACATTACTGGCTCATACTATTCATCATCATCTATAGTCCATCCAAAGTCTGTTACTGGTGGTATACGAGGGTTTGCAACATGCGATTGCTACCAAATCAATGCTTGATAATGAGCTCTTCTGATAGCTGGGCGTAGCAGTTTGAGTCGGTGGCATACTTATGCCTTATACTTGCTTTTTCTTAAAAAACAAACAAACAAACAAACAAAAACATCATCGTTTCTCACGTAGAGAAATTTGTTTTTGGGCACTCGCAAGTACACAGAGCAAAATATGTATTTTTCAAGGACTCATACGTTCTTAGCTCCATAATTGTTTTTGTTCCACCTAGTGATGCAAGGGCTTCCAGGACATTGTCATCAGCATCTACAAACCGTTACAGAAACTGGCCCTTAGATTACCAGAAAATGAACCAGTAATGTCAGTTCCAGAAAGAGAATGCATTCCGAGTAAAGCAACAACTCGTCTTTGTCCCAATGCTTCAGAAATTTTTCGTTATGAAATTTGGAGTGGTTTAACCCCTGTTAAATCAGATAAAATCTTTTGGATTTGGGTGAATTTTCGATGTTTAGCCAATACTAGAACGTCAGTGTCAGGAGTGATAATAGTCAAGAACTGTGGCCCCTCTTTGGGTTTTGCATGAAGTGCATGGAAATGATTTTCGTGTCGGCCTCTTCTTGAGACATGCATTGTCGACATGAAGTTTAGTGGCTTTTGCAATGTTGAGGTAAGAAACAACACGTTTCATTCAATCTGTAGCCATTTTAAAATATACTTTTACCCAACAATTCTGTTATCGAATCTTTATTTTTGAAATGGGACAAAAGTTTGTTTAGAGGGACCGATTTTTATTTGTGAGGTTCTATTTTGTACTGAATGGGGGGCTTTCCCAGCTGCCGTTTGTTTCTTGTGATTTTTTTAAGCGATTTCTAAACAAAGTATAAAATACAACATGGACCTCTGAGAAACTCTCATACTTTGAAAAGACTTTCTTACAAAACTGATCTGCCAATCTGAAATTGTCCTGGTGTCCTTTGCATTTTTAATGCTGTATTTCTGCCATTAAATCTAAAATCCCAACTGGTATTTAAGAGTTGGATTATCTTTTGGGGATTTGGAGATTCTGTATCGTCAGCTTGCAGTTCTTTGGACGCGTGGTCTTCCAAATGATACGTTAGCTTACTTTGTTTGAAAGTGGTTCATGGCCCATTCATTTCCAAACATACTGCATGGAACAGCATAAGCTCGTATTTACCAATTTATTCTTTTAGATTTATTTTTGGCAGAGAATGACATAGAACAACAAGACATTAAAAAGTTTCCTGTCTTCTTTTAATTGAACAACACCCTTTTTGGGTTTTTTACTTTTACTTTCTTTGACATAGTCTTACACAGTCTAAACTTTTTTTTGGGGAAACTGTATCCCACAAATTAACAGTCATCAATGACACGTTCACGAACAAATTTCTGATAGTGCGCTAGACCAAGGTCTGGCACTTCATGCAACCGAAAGAGGGACTCAGTCCTTGACTATCTTCACCCCTGACACTGACGTTCTAGTGTTAGCTAAACACATCGATATTCAAAACTCCAGAAACATTCCTATCTGGTTTTAACAGGGGTTTAAAACCCAAGTCAAATTTCAATACGAACAATTTCTGAAGCATTGGGACAAAAAAGAGTTGTGCTTTACTCAAAATGCTTTCTCTTTCTGGAGCTGACATGACTGATTCAATTTCTGGTGAATCTAAGACCAGTTTTCTGTAACAGGTTTGTAGATGCTGATGACAATGTTCTGGAAGCCCTTGCATCACTAGGGGGAACAAAAAAAATTATTGGAGCTAAGAACGTATGAGTCCTTGAAGAATACATATTCTCTGTGTACTTGCGAGGTGCCCAAAATAAATACTCTACGTGAGAACGATGGTGTTATTGTTGGTCGTTTGTTTTTTTACGAAAAGTAAGTATAAGGCATAAGTATGCCACCCGACTCAAGCTGCACTACGTCCAGCTATCAGAAGAGCTCATTATCAAGAATTGATTTGGTAGCAATCGCATGTTGCAAACCCTCGTATACCACCAGTAACAGACTTTGGATGGATTATAGATGATGATGAATCGTATGAGCCAGTAATGTGAGACATCCCTTGGGCCTGAAAACTGTTGAATATAGTACGATTTTCTTGTGCTAAAACAAAAAGTATTGAAATATATTGAAAAATGTATTGAAATATATTGAAAAAATATATTGAACCCTAATTTTGTTGGATGTCATTTTACTTTATCATAATGCCATGTCATACATTTGTACTCTGGAGTAAAAAAATAACTAAAATATTGGCAATGGCAACATAAAATTAATGTATATTTGAAGATATCTGTAGGACACTGGTCTACAAGTCAAATCAATGTCGATATTGGTACTTTTAGTGTTAACCATGACCATGAAACAGTTCTTTTATCTATATTGAGATGTAAAATACCTTTAATCTGATATCCCACACGACTATGTGCGGAATTTTAAGAAATAATTATTTCCGCCATTTTGAATCCAATATGGCGGTCAATTTAATGATTTATTGAAATATATAAGTTAAATATAGTGTTAAAAAGATAAAAATAATTTAAAAAATTTTGAATTGTAGAAAAAATTAGAAAAATATTTGATCATATTTACAAAATTTCGACATTTTAACCCCCACCCCCCACCCCTTCCAGTCGCGGGTCCCAGATCCCCACCATCACTTTTCTGAATCAGTACTTCACAAGGAAAAAAATGATACCACTCTCAATACTCTATCACAAAATTGCACACGGGACCCACAAATATCATGATAAGAGAACCCACTAGTATTTGTTTTGAGTATTTTTTGTCTGTTAGTTCCCTTTCTACCGGGCAAACGGCATATGCGATCTTGATGGAAATTGGAGGGGACCTTGGATATCTCTGAACTTAGATCTGCTTTTAGGTACAATCGAAAAAATATTTTTCATGAATATCGTACTTTAACGATTTTTTTTAAATTTTAGTGCGATATTTTCGTGACATTTTGGCCGATTCTGACCAAACGGGTGGGGCTACAACGTCCATATTTCACATGGACATTAAGGTTATTGTGATGTTGTACCGGTACCTTTTGAAAGAAAAATTTGGAAAAGTTAGCCAGAATCCATAGAAATAAAGGTTTTAACATAAGTTTTTTGAGGTATATAATAACAATTTACAAGTAACAATAGAAACATGACAACAATCACCTACAATGCGTTCAAAAAGCACTTGCAAAAGTAAATGGATCCTACGCAAACTAAAAACTTACAAAAAGCTCATCCTTCAACGCAACTAAAAAAAGCGTTCGCACAGCGGCCTAGTATATTATCAATTGATATTTTATCAAAACTTAAGCTTCGCACCTTATTTTGGGAACTCCCGTACATGTGGTTGTGGAACAAGATGTCTGATTACTGTGCAACCTTGGAACTGATGGCAAGCGCTGTTTGAAAATGTTGTGTACAACGTTACGAAAATAATGAATATCCGACAAGATTCTAGAGACCTAATTTAAAACAATTTTGAAGGTTGGTATTTCAAAAGTTTTATTATTATTGTTATTATTTATTATTTATCATCACCAGGCTATGACCATTGAACTGACCACGAGTGTTTAAAAAATTATCAATTCTTGGCAAAGGGAGGGGCAATATTTGCCTACACACATACACACAGCAACGCATAACAAATTCGTGGATCTTGTCTGCTGATATGTCAATAAAATAATTACTTTTTGGATGAGCGAAGCGAAGACTTTAGTTTCACTGAACCTCAAAAAATATAGCTTCAATGTTTTTTGTTTTGTTTTTTTGTTTGTTTTTCTGTCTGTTTGTTCGCTCTCTACCGGGCAAACGGCATGCGATCTTGATGAAAATTGGAGGGGACCTTCGAAATCTCTGACCTTAGACTTGCTACGTTTTTGGGTACAATCGAAGAAATATTTCTCATGAATATCGTACTTTTACGATTTCTTTCGATTTTAAGTGCGATATTTTCGTGACATTTGGGCCGAATTTGACCAAACGGGTGGGGCTAGAACGTTCATATTTCACATGGACATTGAGGTATGGTGATGTATTGCTTTTTGAAAGAAAAAGTTGAAAGAATTAACCGGAATCTATATAAATAAAGGTTTTAATATAATTTTTTTAGGTTTATAATAACAATCATCAAGTAACAATAGAAACTTGACAACAATCACCTACAATGCATTCAAAAAGCACTTGATAACTAAAGAGATCCCACGCAAACTAAAAACTTACAAAAAAGCTCATCCATCAACGCGACTAAAAAAAGCGTTTGGGAAGCTTCCTAGTAACAATTAATTTACAGCCAGCGGTTTAGCCGGTTTCCACTAGAACACCGAAGTTAAGCAAACTCGGGCGTGGTCAGGGGTAGAGTGGGTGGACGCTCTGCCCTGAGACACGTATACCGCTGGTTAGAGCAGATGGAGGGTTCGTGAGCTAGTGTAACGGCTTCGTTCTCCTCGACATCTGCTCGGCAGTCCGGGTTAGTGGAGGAACCAATATGACAATCAAAGTCCCACCTTCCTTTCGGATGGGACGTTAAGCCGTTGGTCCCCTTGGTACTTTTCGAAAGGAGTAAGCTACGTGCCGGTACCAGGTTTTCCCCTCCACCCTTCTGTTCATACTTCATCCTCATCTATCACCACTCATCGTCTCGAATAGCCAAAGTGCATTAATATGAGACGTTAAGCAAAATCCAATCAATCAATCAATTAATTTACCCTTCCCAATAATCGGACTCAGTGGACGCAATAACACATACAAATCCTCCTCAAACAAAACAGTTGACCAACTGATCTCTTTGTTTATTTAGTATCTGTAAGAACTAATGATGTTGCAACATAAAGGGAAACTCAATCAGATGAATGGATTGCGAACGGGAAATCTTAAAGCAACACAGTCGTGCCGGTGTTGATAGTGATCGCATTATAGTTTGAACGTGAATGTGGCAACCGCCTCAATGTCAGCTAGGCCTGCCGAGCGCAACGGTGAAGGGCAAGGCTTGTCAATGTCACACCTCGCAAACAACGTGGTATGGACTTTCCATAAGCTCTGATTGAATGCATTGATTTCATGAATGTAACCGAGTATACAACTATTTCATGGTCAGTGGTCACTTTAATATATGAAGTGCATAGTGTTTTACTGTGGTATACAGCATTCTCAGAAGTCGATTTTATGAGTAGGGAGTTACCCAAATCATGGAACAGTTCCTCCCTTTTTTGGCGCGACTCTAGGGAGCGGCCTTATAGGTTTGCTACAAGTTTATAGATGTATGTATGTATCCGTGGTCATTTGGCGCGCGTCAGGACCTCCACATTTATTTAAGGTAGAAGATATTAACCAATGTAAACGAAACTTTACAGGCATTATTTCAAAAGTACACTGCATCACCCATTAAAATTTCATACTGTTTTGAGGGGCGTAAGTGTTCCTAAATGCAAGTTTAGTCAGCCGTAAAATTTTGACATTTTACACATCTTGATAGTTTTTCATCAAAAGTCTGCTATCAATTTGAGTTATCGCAACGAAACTCAAACTCGACCTGCCTCGATTGTTTGTGAATAGAATACTACCAAATAAATTTTCATGACGTCATTAGTTGCGAGCACGTGTGTGACAGAAATTAGTCAGATCCGTGTACATTTAGCGCGCGTCAAGACCTACGTATTTATTTGAGGTAGAAGATATTAACCGATGTAAACGAAACTTCACATGCATGATCCCAAAAGAACCATGCATCACTCCTTAAAATTTTATACTTTTGTGGGGGGCGTAAGTGTTCTTAAATGCAAGTTTAATTTACTTATTTTTTTTCAGATCCGTGTACATTTAGCGCGCGTCAAGACCTACGAATTTATTTGAGGTAGAAAATATTAATTGATGCAAACGAAACTTTACAGGCATGATCCCAAAAGAACCGCGCATCACTCCTTAAAATTTCATACTTTTGTGAGGGACGTAAGTGTTCTTAAATGCAAGTTTAATTTACTCATGTTTTGCTTTCGATCCGTGTAATGTTGGTCGCAGATAAGTGATTAAAACTTGAGTAAAGGCTCTGGCCCGCTCTCTTGTTGATTGAAGCGGTTGGGGGTGGGGGGGGGGGAGTGGCATGCCTGTGAGTGTGACTCCAGGCCTCTTGGACTACCATCTGGGTTTTGTCTCGAGGTGTGTTTCTGCTGGTTGGTGATTAAGCACGTGTAATCAAAATACAAGTGTTAATCGGATATTGTATCAGTTCCTTCTTTCAATTGTTTACTTTTCGACGTTAGAAGACGCTGTGAGTGGGCTACGTGCCACAAATACTACCGTATGGCAGTGATTACCTTCATGCGCGACGTAAGTTTGAATGTGTAACAATCATAATATAATCTGTGCTATTATAATTATGTTAGGATTAAGAGAAATGACTACTATATTTCGTCGATGCATGAGTAGTTCACAATAGAAAACATTGCTTTGCCTTAAACTACGTGAAAGTTTCAGGTAACCCCAACCGGGTATTGCACCCGATCCTCTTGCTTGCCATGCGGACCCTTAATTCTAGAAGGTGAATCTCAAGTAGGTTGACCACGTTAAATATAACTAAATAAAGATCAACACCTTTGATTTATGTATTGATGTTTATTCATGTATGAGATTAAAATATTCACTTAAAATATACAAACATACGTGAATTTTTAAATATATTTCGACGTTAATAGACGCTGTGAGTGGAGTGATTTGAGATTTTTCAGCGTGGAAAGACAAATGAATTTATTTGAAGTAGAAGGTTGAAACATTTAACAACGAGATTTAGCATGGAGGTTTTCACTTCTGTAATAAATCTGTGTTTAAATTTGCAATGTTATTGGTTGAAAAGAAAAGTCATATTATTATTCCTAGTATGATTTTTGTGGCGCTACTATTAAGCATGTATATATTTTGGATATAAAATAATCTCCTATATTATTGAATATTAGCAAGAAGGTAGAGTGATAGTGTGTTATAATAGCCTGTTATTTGCAATGTTATTGGTTTTGAAACGTTAAGGCGTAATTTTACTTGTGATAACAGTAAATTTATTTTATGAGTTCATCGTCTTGGTTTTTCAACTCACATCTTCTTCCAATGTGTCGTTATAAAATTAGGAGTCAAAACATATAACCTTTAACTATACAAATGTCGGATTTATTAAACGTGATAATTGTTTTTGGAAGAATACGAATTTAGGGGTGACCAAACAGCGCGTCGATTCAAGTTACCTGCCTAATAAGAGAAGAGCAAATTCTTTTGGAATATATTTTTCTCGTAAAAACAATATTATATTGTAACCTGCTTTTCCACAATTCTATTTACAGCGGAAAGTAAAATACGAAGAGACTCCATGTGAATATTATTGTCAAGTGCAACGATGATGTTGAGGATGGGGGGGGGGGGGGAGTGTCGGCCGTGTGTGTGTGTGGCGTCTGCACATGGAAATACATCTGGATCGTTTTAGTAGCCACTTATCTCTAAACAAATCAATTCCGAAGTGTTTATAAAACAAATTGAGAGGCATTCATTTTTTCTTCGTCCCGAGTGCAGTCGGTTCCATAATATTATAGTGAGTGCATGACTGTGTGTTGGAGTTTTCGCGTGATTTCTAGCTGACTTCTGGTTTGAATTCAATTACTTGAAGTTGATTGGTGAAATACGTGAAACCATTTGCAAATATTTCGGGATTGTCGTCGTTCGTGAAGTGAACTGCCAGCGGCCACTCAATGTAATGTATTTCTAGTAATTTGGTTCGTTTGTTGGTAAGCAACCTATATTGTTTGCTTTTGATCCGTGTTATGGTTTCTGTTATTAATGTGGGGTGTTTCTTAAAGCTATACCAGTATCCGCTAAGTTATAATTAAATATAATTTGAAGTTGATTTCATATAGTTGGTGCAAGGCTGCAGGCTCATGTCAGTTTGGGGCATATAGCTCGCGGGGCTTATTACCTTGCCTGGTGTCCCTATAGTGCGTTGTGCGAAGTTCACCCTTGGAATTGTATAAATGATGAGCTATATGCCCTAAATTTTACCAACAGTGTTGGCTCGAGCGCTAAGCGCTGGACTCTGATTCGGGAGGTCCCGGGTTCGGATCCCGTCGAGACCGGCAATCCTGACTGTAGGTTTTTTCCGAGGTTTTCCTTAGTCGTTAATGCGAATGCAAGGGTTTGAGTCCTCTTAAATAGCCCTCAGACATCCCTTCACAATTGTCCTATTCGCAATATACCTATAGCTATGAGTCACTTGAAGATGGTCACACCGGTTGACTTGGCAATATTGTGGATGCATACTTGTTATTCCACTGTTTTGTGCGCATATAGCTACTTAGGTTAACCCAAGACAATGTCGTTTTCACAAATGAGGGCTACCGGTTTGCCTATCAATGGTTTATCAGTGGTTTGGGTTCATTGGCTTCATCGTTGTATTGAATCGATTAACTTGTATTCATTGTATATCTCTCTCGAATAAGATATTTACCCGAGAAGATTTAATAAAAATTATGTTTTATAACTTGTACTAACATAATATTAAGTCTGGTGATTAAGCAGTCACAATACAAATAAGCAATTGTTGTTGCTTTCACAATGTCTTATGAATGAGTATATGACATTTTTCTAGAAATGTTTCATTAATTTTTAATAAATCATTTTCACATTTTTCAAAATTAGGCCTACTGAAAAGCAAATGTTTACTGTCGGTTAAAGTTCCAAGTTCAGCGACCTCTTTTTTAAACTTTACTAATGGTTGAGGTGTCATTCAGATGAATATTCAAACTTTCTGGGGGGATGGTCCCGCCTCCTAGCTCCCAGGGTCACCAAAAACTTTTTGTATCAACAAACAAAGAAACGAACCATGCTATTGTGTATGTCTACTTATTTCGCTTTTCTGATTCAGTGCAACCCAGCTGACTTGTACCGAATCGTAAACATGTATGAACAGTATAGATGGACTTATGCTAGTTTTCCATATCACTCACGGTCAAAAATCAATTTAGTTCATGAGCAATATGTTTGTAAAAGTTTACTTATTTAAATTTAACTTCCAAAATGCAGCAGTCATCTTGGTCAGACAGCGTAGCAAACTGTAACGTAAGTATAAGTAAACGTAACTGAAACTTAGTGCAATGCTCTTGGACAAGCAAGGCCTAATACAGTTCGAATGATTTACCACTAGGCCGCTCCGCGAACGCTTTTTTAGTCGCGTTGATGGATGAGCTTGTTTGTAAGTTTTTAATATGTGTAGGATCTATTTACTTTTTTAAGTCCAATTACTAAATCATTTTTGTTAAATTAGGATAATTTTTATATCGTACTATTATTTGCTATGGTAATACCAATTAATAGAATGTAAAATATCTGAAGGCCAGAAGACTTGCTTTTTGTACGTATTGTAGGTGATTGTTGTCAAGTTTCTATACATCAAAAAACTTATATTAAAACCTTTATTTCTATGGATTGCGGCTAACTTTTTCGTATTTTTTTCAAAAGGTACTACATCACTATCACCTATTAAATATGAACGTTGTAGCCCAACCCGTTTGGTCAGAAACGGCCCAAATATCACGAAAATATAGCATAAAAAATCGAAAAAAATCGTAGTAGTACGATATTTATGAGAAATATTTCTTCGATTGTACCAAAAAACGTGGCAGGTCTAAGTTCAAAAAATACGAATGTCCCCTCCAATTTTCATCAGATCGCATATGCCGTTTGCCCGGTAGAGCGCAAACAAACAGTTAAAAAAAAAGGGAAAAAAAAACACCCTAGCTAATTTTTTGTGGGTCCAGTGAAATTGAAGTCTTGGCTTTGCTCATCCAATTATACTTTACTTAATTCAAGTTTTCATGAAATTGACAAGTTTTCAATATTTGGAAGCCATCATTAGCTTCCCCATATATATAAATGAAATGCTCGAAGAACTTATAAAAACACAAGGAAATACTACTTCAAGTAGTGCACGGTATCTTCAATCTTCATATCTAATGCGGACAACGAACAGGTAAACCGTCCTATTCATAAATATTGATTCGATCTTCTCGGCTAATTTCCTTCTTCTCGTTTCATAATAACATTGAGTTGTTTAGTGTTTCATATTTGTACTGCTATTCAAGGGGTCCAGGCCTATTTGTACCAATGCAATATTATTGTGTCAGATTAATTTTACTCTTGTCTATTATTATTTTACATCACGTGAAGATGCATGTGAGATCGTCTTTACCAGTGCAATGGCCTCCTGCCCAGCCTTCAGTTCGCAACAGCGCTGCAGCATCTTTACTCAAAACGTGTCTTACTTGACCCATTACCTGAGCGAGACCCTTCTTTTAATACATCCGCTTTGGCTTGCGGTCAATGAATAATCCCTAGGAAATACTAGTAATTCATATAGTGAGGTAGTCAATAAAATCACACTTTTTATAAACAATATTTTTATAAAATTCTACTTGAAATTGTGTTTAGCTGACGGATAGTACATTGATTTTTGTTTTTCTTGTAGCTCAATTTTAGCCACTTTTATTCAATACACGTTGCAAAAATAAATGGCTCAAAATTGTGCTACAAGAAAAACAAAACAAGTGGTATTTTGTAAATATATTATCTGTAAGCTAAACACAATATTTTTTGTAAAAATAAAGTTTATAAAAAGTGTGATTTTATTGACTACTTCACTATTAGAATTACCTGTATTTTCTAGGGAGTATTCATTGACCGCCAGCCGGAGCGGATGTAATTGAAAGAAGGGTCTTGCTCAGGTACTGGGACCAGTAACCCTCGGTTTGAGTATACAAATCATATACTTTTCTAATATCTTCGATCTATCTTTTCCAAGCCTGCCGTCTATGTAAAGTCGCGTTACAGTTCCTGAAGTATCTGCTGACGTAGGGTTTAGGAATGTGCTGTCGGTTTATGCGCGCTATTGTCAACGGAACTCAAGTAGGTTCCAGACAAGTTCCCAACGCCTGCCTGTAGTTCCAGAACTAAGTCTTCTGTAGAAAACTGCTAAGAAATGTGCAATACCAACCAAACCATTAAGTTGTACACTAACAATCAGGTATTGAGAAAAAGATAGAGTTCCGTTGACAAAGCGCTCATAAACCGATCGCGTATTCCTCAATTCTACGGCAGCAAATGCATAGATACGGTGCGAACGTCAGGTAAGAGGGATAGGACCGCGGGCACCTAAGCCTTGGCCCACCCTTCTCCAGCATGAACAGGGTGCCCTACTCTCGGTCCTCTACGTCATACTAGTGACGTATACGACACTGTTACGTCACAGGTGAGACCGACGCGGGGTCAGAGAGAGGCTCGCTCATGACGTAGGCGTTGAGAGAGAGAGAGAGAGGACCAGAAACAGGTTTCCTACGGCTCCAGTCCAGTCTTGTTTACCGCGTCAGAGATGAATCACAGTGTATTTACTACCAGTGCGTGGAAGGCTACGGTCAAGCAGAACTGGATGCGTGGATTCCTGCTGACGTCACGTGGATTGCTACACATGTGATATAATAATATAAACACTCTTGCCACACCCTGCTGGGAATTCATAGTCTGACTCTGGGTGGGTGGGCGCTCTATGCAGATTAGCGGTTATGAGGTTTGTTTTTCCCCATGAACAACTCTTATGTCGGTCTGGGCAAGTTCGCCGCACACTTACCCCCCCCACCCCCCGCCCCACACACACATACAAAAAAACAAGTGAAGGAACCTATAGTCACCGACAAGACTCGGATTCGGGATGTCCAGGGCACGAATCCCGTCGAGACCGGAAATCCGGACTGAAGGTTTTTTAATGTTCACGGGATTGAGTTCTCTTAAACAGCCCTCGGTCATCCCTTCACAATCGACCTAACTCCAATATACCTACCACCCTGGCAGGCTTCTCATGAGAAACATGAAATTTAAAAAAAGTTATTTGAAATAAAAAGAATTGACATCACCGTTCTTCAATAACAGGGACTCATCTCCGAAAGAAAGTTCGTTAGCTAGTTAGCCTTTAAATGATAAAAATCGCATAAAAACGAAATACTAATGGATACCAATTCGGAACTTCAAGAAGAATGGAGAGTCTCGAAAAACAGACTTCAATATTATTTGTATTTTATCTGTTCGGAGTAAAATGTAAAAGTCGCGAGTTAAATGAGTTTGTTATGTTGATGTGAGCTCTTGAATACGACAGAATCCAGGAAGGTCCGCCGAGTAGAGTTCTAAGTTCAGAAGTTAAGTTGCTAAAGAAACGCAATCCAACAAAAGTTCTAAAGACTGCTTTACACACTCGATCATCTGCTTGAGAGGCGTCCTGAAGCTCAGGTCAGATATGGAGATCAGAGTGTTGTTAGGATGGGCGCCACTCGGGCCTACCACTAAGTTGCTAATAACTTTAGACAATGTCTACCTAGGAAAACGCTTAAGTTCCGCCGCGTGATTGATGACTTTGTTTTGGTAACCCTTTAT
>JAMZAV010009810.1:0-26953 GCA_024449915.1 Sweltsa coloradensis
GACTTGCTAGTACAGTCACACTCTGCTTTCGAAATTTTTTTGGGACTACATGCAGGTGTTTGTTTGCCGACTAGCTTATCAAGGAAGTGCTGCTGTAACGATGAACTGATAACTAGCAGGTCAGAAGTTGTAGAAGGAGAATATGAGAGTGTTTGGTGTAAACCAGCTATCAGTTATCTTTTCAATAATTTTTTTTCATAATATTCAATCTAATTAAACATTCATATTTGCCACACATAAGCAAACATATTTGGTACACAGTTAAATCATTTAAAACTTACATAAATAGTAGAAAAGAAAACGACACAGTGGTTATTAGACGAATGAGTGAGCCATGTGTTGAGTACCTGAGAACATTCCATTTCGGCATTTCCTCCCCCTAAAGGCTGGATCCGCTGCGCTCCCTCGTCTAATTATATACCTACCATGATTCGATTCAACCAAGAACTCTCAAACTCATTGGTTTTATTTAATTCGGACCGAGTCAAATCATTCAGTCCTAGGTCATATTGCATGGTAAGTAGTTTCCAAGTTCTAAAAATGAGAAAATTATTTAAGTACAATGTTGTTACTTTAATTAATTGAGCTTGTTTCATAATAAATAGATACGTAATTAAAAAACTTGGAATTGTCCTCGTGCAGTTTTTCAAAAAGTGTGAAGAAACATCCTTCCATACATGGAACAGTTAAAAGTGGATGTACCAGTACTGTCTTCTGCGTCTTTCTCTTTTGTATTTCTGACTAAAATAGAGTAGCCTGAGGAGAAATCATCTATTGATAGCAGGACACATCTTTCTTCTAAGACAGCCAGAAGAAGAACTGGCTACCGACACCGGGAATGCCGGTGCTTGTGCAAACGGAGTTCGATACCAGCCACCGGTTTGGGTAGAGTTTAATGTTGTGCACCGCCACAATATTCCATAACAAAGGATAGAGCTTCCAAGTGGTTCAGACTATACCTCTGCTGAGTCAAAGCCTGGTTTGCTCAAACTCATCCAACAGTCATAACGGTGTTCTGGAAAATTGTAAAGCCTGGATTTCTCGTACAACTCTGGATTTTCTTTCTTTTTAGTAGAACTCTTTTTAGTAGAGATTGTTAATGAAAAGTGTTCAAGTAGGGAGGGAACAATGAGTCAATGGAAACAATAAAGATTTTTTCAACATGGAAAGTTATTCTTATTAGATATTTAATAATATCAGAGTACATATTGAATGATTATGTTTATAGCATACAAATAGTTTGCAACAGTGCAAACAATACCTCACTTAGTACAAATGTTATAGAGAAATGTATTTCTCGTCAAAGACGGCATTGTTGCGTACAATATAAAAGTTTAGAATAATGAGTGAAGTGATTTTACATCGTTGGTCAATCACTTCTCTTACAGTTTATTATATCATAACGATCTCTTAACAAACTTGTGAACAACCTGGCTTGATTACATTTTCGACAGGAAAAACTGCCCAATCTGCATTCACCGAATAAAAATGCAATCCACTTGCCCTTTAGTGATTGTTGAACTACTTTTGTTTTATTCTTGCATGAAAGTAATACCTACTTTTCTTTACATAATAATTATGTATGACCAGGAAAACTTGACATGAATACACACAATACACTTGACATAATATATATAATAATATATATTCGTCTCGATTAGCCAGTGCATAAATATGAGACGTTAAGCAATATCCAATCAATCAACCAATCAATTGAGTTGTTATGACTGAGATCAAAAATAATTGTGGGTGGGCAGGAAAAATAATTTCCCAACCATATCTCAGTTGCTGGAGTTAAGTAGTAATTTGCTCTTTACAGCATATTACGTACGTTCATTTAGTTAGGTATTAATTCATTTATATAATATAAATAAAAGACCAAGTTGCCCGCACACTTGTACTCCAAACTACTCTCGGGGTACATAGCAACTAAATGCATTTCTAAGCTTCGTTTAGTACTCAGTAGATCCCTGCAACGGAACATTCCAAGACGTTGTAAAATCTACTTACGTTCAAAACCATGGGCAAGTGAATTACAGTGAGCAGTTATACTTACATACGGTATATTGCGATTTAAAAAACACTTTTCATCTTGTGCTACATTAATTGAATATTTGTCTATGTATCTATTTAGATAGGATAACATTTTAAGTCAAGAGTTACATTCACACATTGAACATTGAACAAAGAAATATCATGTTTCACATAATAAAATACCGTTACACGATTTTGAAAAAAGCAATAAATAAATTTACAACAAGTTCCGCTAGAGACAAATTATATATTGATTAATTACATTTAAATCAAAATAGAAAAGTTAGAACACTTAGCAGGAATGAAAACATAAACCTAATGTGCTGAGCATTAAATCAGCATTCAGTATGTGCAATGTGCAAACATAAAAAAACAGTTGACACCACCAATGTACACAATGATGTACACTGTACAGTAACTGATAAAACTGGAACATCTTGGGTTCCTCATTTGTGTGTTTATTAAAATATTTTGTATCATAACATTTATTAATTATTTAAGATTTTAAATGTGCCCACTGAAAGTAAAACACAGTCTGACTTTGGCACGAACGTGTTACAATCCGGAAGGTATAGCGTACAACCACAAATCCGACAAATTACCTAAAGCAGTCCTGAACAGAGAGAATTTAATTGATTATGATTAGATAAATAAAATTGCTGACAAGTATTATGCCAGTTATACATGATACTATGTACATCTGGTGTCAGAAGTAAATCAAGGGCTGGGTATTGTAGATACAATACCTCTTGATTTACTTTGGACACCGGGTGTACCTTGATATTTTTAAGGTTTGGTATTTTCATGTCCCAATTTTTAGAAAATACTCCCATCTCATAAATGTAAAAGTCAATCAATATATTTTTTTTAATTTTAGAAAATACTGTACACTTAAAACTGCCATTCAATGTATACTATTATTCTGAACTGATTGTGTATTTAAAAGTGTGTTCGTTTATTTATAAAGTACGTTTGATACAAAATCTTTACTAAGTAAACATGATGCAGTCAAGTGACCTTTAGATTCTGGACATTGTTATACTGGTAGTATTTTAGTTATCTCTAAGCATCGACCGTAGTTTAGTTATAAACTAACAGACACTACTAGTGTGACGTACAGGATTTTGAAAAAAGCAATAAATAAATTTACAACAAGTTCTACTAGAGACAAATTATATATTGATTAATTACATTTAAATCAAAATAGAAAAGTTAGAACACTTAGCAGGAATGAAAACATAAACCTAATGTGCTGAGCATTAAATCAGCATTCAGTATGTGCAATGTGCAAACATAAAAAAACAGTTGACACCACCAATGTACACAATGATGTACACTGTACAGTAACTGATAAAACTGGAACATCTTGGGTTCCTCATTTGTGTGTTTATTAAAATATTTTGTATCATAACATTTATTAATTATTTAAGATTTTAAATGTGCCCACTGAAAGTAAAACACAGACTGACTTTGGCACGAACGTGTTACAATCCGGAAGGTATAGCGTACAACCACAAATCCGACAAATTACCTAAAGCAGTCCTGAACAGAGAGAATTTAATTGATTATGATTAGATAAATAAAATTGCTGACAAGTATTATGCCAGTTATACATGATACTATGTACATCCGGCATCAGAAGTACATCAAGGGCTGGGTATTGTAGATACAATACCTCTTGATTTACTTTGGACACCGGGTGTACCTTGATATTTTTAAGGTTTGGTATTTTCATGTCCCAATTTTTAGAAAATACTCCCATTTCATAAATGTAAAAGTCAATCAATATATTTTTTTTAATTTTAGAAAATACTGTACACTTAAAACTGCCATTCAATGTATACTATTATTCTGAACTGATTGTGTATTTAAAAGTGTGTTCGTTTATTTATAAAGTACGTTTGATACAAAATCTTTACTAAGTAAACATGATGCAGTCAAGTGACCTTTAGATTCTGGACATTGTTTTACTGGTAGTATTTTAGTTATCTCTAAGCATCGACCGTAGTTTAGTTATAAAGTATAAACTAATAGACACTATCAGTGTGACGTCATTCCATCATAGCCGCCCATAGCAACGCATAGCAACGGCCAGTTTCGAGTCCAAACACGATTTCATTCCCATAAGAAACTAATGGGTAGTATTTTCAGCAAAGTCTCTCAAAGGTATCTTTAAACTGTAAGACTTCTAGTATTTTTTAAATCAAATTATAGGTCTACTTATACAAAGACTTGATCATTTTTGTTTTATTATGTTCAAGCTATGAGTTATGACTTATGAAGTACCGGTATTGATGTATTTTGGAGTCAATTTTGCTTGTTGCTATGGGCAACCAGTTGTGTGGCGTCACCACTAATAGTGTCTAAACACGACGAAGAAAAAATTAGATGCCGTATTTATTTATTATTATTAGATTACCTCTATTAGGTAGGTATTTATTGTAAGACGAGTGACACAATGGTTAATTGCTGGGTAGTATATCGTTTATGCCGAGGACAGCTTAGAGCTTAGATGTTTATTCAAGATGAGCATTCAATATAAATTATTGAAGTAGGTACTCACTGAGAGAGAATACGTACGTACACCTTTTGAGTTGAAATTGGCGACTGCTAACCAAGATTGAGTTTATATTCGATTACCGTGACTACTTCTCAAGGGTTTTGATTGTGCTTCATTGCTAGTTACTACCCTACTTCACATTCTAGGATTCCTAAGAAAAAAAAAGATGAGGAATCCCACGATTGGCTTCTTTTTGTACTCGATAGAATTGATCGCAGGATTGCTTTTATTAAGGCAATACAATACATCGTATCACATTTACTCACATAATTTACTCTTCATTTAAATTGTAAACTAAGAGCAAATCCATTCCAAGCACAATTACTGGGCTTATTTAGATTACTATAATATTACATAGCTGCCCTTAAAATGAAGATGTAAAAGTTAACGAACGGTGCAAATGATGTGAGTCAATATGGTATCTCAGTACTCAAGTGTATCAGACAGAAAGCTGCTAAAATCTAGCCTTTGAGCAGAGCAGTGCATGTTTTGTACCTTCATGTTAGGTACCGTACTTCTACTATACTTGTATAAGTAATGCAAGAGAAACTTCTTCCCATATTTGCCTGGCATGCAATCCTAGTTACCTTACTTTCAGTCTACGTAAGAGTTTGAAAAGAATTGTAAATATGGAACATACATAATTTTACAAGATCTAGGAGATAATCATTAATCATTATATTAGTACTATTACTCACTGGAATGACAAATATAAAAATATTACAACCATTCTAGTAGACTATGCCTAAAAATAGGCCTATGCTACCATTAACTACAAATTATAACATCTGTGAATGCAAAATGTACAATGAATATGAAGACTTGAGAACTACTAGCTTAGGTTTACAACAACTAACTTTAAAATGACCTATCAAAGTGTTTCTTGATTGGTCACATGACCGTACATCAGATCTAGTGTGCTACATATGTACGTGGCGTACTGTACGTTCCATGCAACCTACACAGGGCTGCCATAACAAATGAAGCGCTGCCATGGAGACGACGTGTAAAACAAGGTATTGTGCTTTTAGAGGGGTTTCACAGATGTGATGTGCAGTGGACAAATGACTTTTCACAAAATCTTCCCGTTTATTCGAGGCATCGCCCTTCACGAGTCTAGAGATCCACATGAAAAATAACAAAATTAAAATCAAACGATATAATTGCTAATCAAGTCATCATAGCTAGTTAGTTAATGAGGTGAATGAGACAATATCATGAGCTTGGCAGAAAACTTTAAAGATTTAACCTTACAAGAAGGGTTGTGCGAACCTTAAATCTTGACTTTGAACCGAACCTTTGAGTGTCTAGGTTCACAAATTTCCAACCGAACCTCAATCCTTTAAAAAAACCTAACTTTTAATATATATATATATATATTTTTTAACTGGCTATTATTTTTTAATTTTTTTTTCCCCAGTGAAAATCTCTTCAAATTTACAATCGTATTATATTCACTGTTTAGTGATTACGTACACTTTATTACGCACTCGAAATCTTAAATTTCAATCAGAGTCAATAAAGAAGTTTCCCTGCTACTGATTGAATTGCAGTCATAGCGGACAGAGAGTACCACCTACTCACTCTCTCCGACCAATCATGACGCTCGAAAGTTGGTCGGGCGTCAGAACGAGACATTAATCAATGCCCAAAATGGAAGATACAATCATAGAAGCTGTCAAATCATTAGACTTTGTAAACTAGCCTACAATTTAAGAATTGAAAGTGCTTCAATGAAATATTCTATCTCAAATTCTTTCGTCAGGGTTATTGATCAGAAATATTAGTGATGAAGCCGCACCCAAAGCAATAAAGAATATTTAATTCGTCGCCGTACTCACACCTTGCCGTTATTATGCAAAGCCTAGGCCTGGCCTAGGCAAGCTCCATTTTTGGGCTCCATCTTTGGGCTCCAGCCCAAAGGCTTCACCTTCAGGTTCTAAAAAGTGAAAATACATCGACGTAATCCACAACAGCCGAGAAGAGAAAAGACGCACCCAAACCAATAAAGGATATTTAATTCACCGCCTTGTTTACACTTGCCGTTCATATGCCAAGCCTAGGCCCAGAACTCGGCAAGGTGCGTGCTCTAAAAAGTGAAAATACATCGACGTAACAACAGTTTTCATTTAAGATATTTTTTAGACAAATTGATATTACATTGAACATCAAATTGTCATAAGTTACTGATTTTAAAGATAACAAAGCAGGCCTATGCAGGCCTAGGCCGGGAGCTATTTACATGAGCTCGTGTTAACATAGGTAACTTCAAAACGTTAAAAAAATATAATTTTTTTCCCGAACCGAACCTTTTAAAAGAGGTTCGGTTTGATCGATTTTGTAACCGGTTCGTAGTTCGCACAACCCTACTTAGAAATGACAACTCATCTGCATAATCATAGTCAGCTATGTAGAAGTAGTTTCTCAATCAGTGGCACCACAAGTGCAGGGCCGTATTAAGGCATAGGCTAAGTAGGCTGGAGCCTGGGGCGCCAGAATTTTTGGGGCGCCAAAGAGCTCCCCACTCGGCTCCGTGGGCAAGGCGTCTTAACTCCTAACAAACAACAACTTAAACATAAAAATTATCGACGAAAGCATGCTAAATCTAGTAAAATGCCACCATTTGCAATGTCAAAAAGAAAAATTTTCTGGGGCTTTGCGCCTCAGCTGGGAGGCACTACACCCCCACTAGCTGGGAGGCATCCCCATTTTGAGCCCCCCATTGTACCAGGATCCATATTTTTTCCGAAACCATTTTTTCATGGGCAGTTCTGAAAGTGTTTTTTTGCCGCCCTCCCTCATTGACACCTTTGCCAAGGAAAAGGCAAAAAAAAAAACACTTGCCAATGCCTGATTTGCGCGACTACAACGGACTAGACTATATAGGGCCAGGGAAATTATATACTATGGTGATGAAGTTGCATTGCTAGTTACTAGTTACCTACTTTTTCTTTTTTTAGGCTTAAATGCACCCATATTATGTTTTTCAGTATGTTGAAATAAGGGTGGGGGGCGTATTTTTGTTTTAGCCTATGGGCGCCAAATGTCTTAATCCGGCCCTGCACAAGTGCATTCTGGAGAGGGGGGGGGGGGGGGGTACAATTGTACAACTACCCGCCCTGCCTAGTTTAAAAGTAACATCCTAAACAAGCATTTGAAATTTGCGCCAAAGAAAAATACAAATAAAAAAAACACACTGATTCTTAGCTTTTAAAATAATCTCGGGGTTCGCCTTTCATAATTGAAACAAAATTTGTATAACTAACCATGAAACAATTGGGAAAAGTATGTATCCTGGCTTAATGGGGGGGGGGGGGGGTCTGGGGAAAGGGCACATAGCCCCATAACTTTTTTTTATATTTAACGTTGCAAATGATGGTATTAGACTAGATTTCAGCAAGCTTTCATCGATAATTTATAAAATTGTGAAGATCCACATATTGCTAGAATCTTGCCACTTCAAAATTCAACAATTCTCTACTAGTTTGATATTGAGGGGGGTAAAACTATAGTCTTGCCGCACCTTGATTTCGCAAGAGGGGCAAGTGGCCCCTCTGCCCCCACCCCCCGGCTCCACTGGTCTCCATCTAACTAAACTGAACTGTAAGGTTTTTATTAATTTTATCATAGCTAACCAAATCCAGTGGCCATATTGGATAACAATTAACAAGGCAGAAGAGTTGTTACTTTGTGTGTTTTACTTTTTTCGGTCACTGTATGACCTTTGAATGATACAAATATCAGAAGCCAAGAATCTACCAAGCTAATAGTGGAAAGTCATTTATAACTTTTTCAAGGATTCAAAAACACCTGTTGACAGTTGTTAAACGCAAATTTTGTTTTCACAATGATCGATTACAGAATTCACTGTTTGACCAAACAGAGTGGCTGGCTACCATACATACTGTATTTTCAGTATTAGCTTATTTGGATGAGCACAGCAAATTTCAATACACCAAGAAAAATTGTTTGGGTGTATTGTCTTCTTGTTTATTTTGTTTGTTTGCTCTCTACCAGAGAAACAGCTGCTCCGATTGTGATGAAAAATTGAACTTGGAACCTTTGAAGTCTCAGTTTCTTTGCCCTCTACCATAACCATACTAACATGAAACAACTAAGTACTACCATTTGGCATTTTGATAAAATTTTAATTGAATCTTTATAGTAAACAAGCTAATAGGTTGACCATTAGGCCTACCAATTTAAATCTTACAGCCAAAACGGACATGCTATTACTCTGGCGTCATGCATCATGCATTAGCATTAAGGTTAGGCTTATTACTTTACAATAAATATTCACTAAGATAGGTTGGGTGGATTCATTACATTGAAAGTGCATGAAACGAGTGTACGAGAATTAGGCATCAACTAAGTATTGATCCCACTTTATATGTGACCTAAAGTTGTTGTCAAATTTCAATATAAATATTTAATACAGTAGATAGATTAATCTTCAATATCAAAATGGATATCAACGATTTTATTTTTGTTTTCCCACATTATTCAAATAATTTGTATATGTTTCTTTTCTCCGGGTGATCATTTAAGAGACGTGTTAAACCTGTAGTAACAGTTACTGACTTGCCATTTAAAAACACGCTCGTTTGAACGGTAATAACTATTATAATACCGTATGCCATCCTTGCTACATTTTGCGTAGGCTTAGCAATTCACATAACAAAGGAATGAGTTACGTTGTACGCACATTGAAAAAACAAAGTAAACTTAACAACTGTTTTCGAAAATGCACAAATAAATTCCAAGAGAACACACCATGTTGTGTTCATCTTTGCTGATTAAAAAAAAACAACAGCTGATAGTTCCAAGCAAAACATTGCTGCCATTACGTCTTTCAGTCCACCGGTATTTCGACTGACTCGACTGATGCCCTCTTTGCTAACGGTTTCTTTGGCTTGTTACCTCGTTTCTGGTATCCGGTTAAGAACGGAGTGATGAGGTCCATGGGCAGTGGGAAGATGATGGTTGAGTTCTTCTCCGCGGATATGGTGTTCAGAGTCTGGAGGTAGCGCAGCTGCAAGAGAAGATACAGTAGGTGTCAAGTTTCATGTCGGCAGCGGGTTTTAAGCCTCAATTAGACGGTTCAATGTTTCGTTCAAGACTCCTTGATTTCAAGGTCATAATACAATCAAAATGTGCGAAGATAATAAAACACAAAAATACTTCCTTCCCATTGATTATATTTTGTCCTTGTCTTTAAGCAATCTTGAACAAAACATTGAACCATCTAATTCAGGCTTTAGACAGATAGCGTTAGAGTTAATAGGGGAAAAGAGAAATGAGATCCAACAGCTAACCTGAAAAAGGGGGATTGCAAAGACTTGGTTGACATACACTAAAATACAAATTTGTCGTAAAGCTTCAGCCTTTGGCCGTTTGGCGTTTTGTTTTTAGTTTTTATGTTATTAAGTTTTGCCAACCATATAAATGCAGTTACATGTGAGCAACGTATGTTTCAAGGCCACTTAAGCGGTTTGTTTTCTTCCTGCTATTTAGTAGGGACTATGCCTATTGCCTTCAAATAAAATTAATTTAATTTAAGGGCAAATCAACTGTTAGGCAAATTTGTGCCGCTCTTATTTAAGACATCTATGATTATAAAATTCTAAAATTCACAGGACACAGATATTTTTATACAGAAGAACATACAAGAAACAGAATTGCTTTATGTAATTTACCCTACTATTCATCATTGTTAAGCGTAAAGTCAACGCGACGGGAGCAACCTCTTCTTTTCCCGTTGCGTCGACTTTATGCGTAACAATGGTATATAGTAGGGTTTATTACACAC
Source organism: Sweltsa coloradensis (assembly GCA_024449915.1). NCBI lineage: Eukaryota > Metazoa > Arthropoda > Insecta > Plecoptera > Chloroperlidae > Sweltsa > Sweltsa coloradensis. The sequence continues at coordinate 10,404 of JAMZAV010009810.1, forward strand.
ATCAATTCTGTTTGTTGCATGTTGTTCAGCATAAAAATATCTGTGTCTTGTGCATTTTAGAATTCACATATTATGATGTTTCAATTTTTCTGCAGAGCGTTGTACATCTGAATTTGAGTGCTTACGAGCATGCCACATACATGTCTGTCTCGGAAATTTCTTTTAGTACAGTAGTAATCAAATTACTGAAATGTTCAAGTTTAGATTAAGTCACCCAAAGGTCTGCAAAAATGCCTCGGGCATATATAAAATTGCTGATGAAAATAAACAATGGAAGTCATATTAGGTACTGTAGTTTGAGGTTTAAGTGGCTAAGAAAATCAGAAAAAATAATAACTATACTTTTTGCTTTTTGGGTAATCCAGTTATCGTTTCGAAAAAGGTTCATCATGATAATTAGCTTATATACACTTTCAAAACCTAAAAAATACATAATGGTGAGTGAACATAGGCTGTGCAATCAAAATAAAAGATAAATAAATGTAACATCATTTTATTAAATTTTAAATTAAACAAAAATTGTATTTAGAGTCTACCCACTCAGTCACATAACTGATTATTTAAAGCAGACCAAGCCAACCCTGAGGCACCAACAACATCAACGACGATCAATGACCAACTAGAGACCGGCATATTTAGGTTGGAAATCAATCAAGCTGGACACGATTTGATTACACCCGCAGACAGTGCCAGAAACAACTAGGCTAATTCGGAACAATCTTAGAATTTGTTATGAGCTTAGTTGCTAAGACAGCTTACCCTTCACTGTTTACAAATTACTAAGGGCTTCACAGAGCACACAGAAGTTACAAAATAACAAAACTTCTGCCTACAGTGGGAATCGCACCCTGAACCTTCTGCGTTGTACGCAGAGCCTCTAACCACAAGACCATAACATATAATATAATTTAAAAGTTATAACGTTAAAAGTTCGTTTAAAGTTTAACATGTAGGTAACTTTCACAATTTTTCTTACCAGGTTAAATAAATAAATAAAATAAATTGTATTTAGAGTCTACCCACTCAGTTATATAACTGATTTTCAGTGGGGGACAGTAAATCAAAGCGACCAAGCCAACCCTGTAGGCCCCGACGCAATCGACGAGTGAGGATAACCAACCAAAGATCGATATTTTTAATAGGAAATATAGCAATCAGTGGTATGGACAGTGCGAACACCCGCGAATCAACGCCAGAATCAACAAGGCCGATTCAGAACAACTCTGAATTTATTATGTGCTTCGTTGCTAGGACGGCTCCAAAGTCACCGTTTACAAACTCCTAAGACATGAACTGATGGACTTAAGTCCAAATCAGAAGTTAAAAAACTTCTGACCTTGACGGTAATCGAACCCTGGACCTTCTGCATTGGTAGCAGATACGCTAACAATAAGACCAACAAGCCACACAAAAAAAAGGAAGAAAAAAAAAGTGTCTGTTTTTTTTTACCAGAATTCACTCGGAATTTAATTTTTCAAATACTTAGCTTGAGGACCACCACCACGGGCACACCTGCTGGGAAGCTAAGACCTCGTAAAGAAAGAGAGCGTACCTGCAGCGAAGCCGGGCTCTCGCCGAGAACGTCGGCTGCTTCCTTGAGAGCGCGCGATGCCTTCATCTCTCCCTCTGCCGCGATGACCTTGGCTCGAGCCTCCCGAGCCGCCTCTGCTTCGGCTGCCATCGCTCGCTGTAGCTGCACCGGCAGGCGGACGTCCTTGCTGAAACACGTCGGACACACAATATAACGATGAATCAAAACTGTGTGTATATTTACTTTTACTCATCTCATACAGCCACCTATGATTTTTGGGTGAGCTGTTGGCCAGTTTTCCTTTCCACACTCATTCACAAACCCTACCTGCCCACTGCAACAAACATGAATTAAGGAGGTGCGAGCTGGCTCACCAGTGGATTACCAACTCGAGGCTTCCCCCTAACCTCAACATCCGTTAGGGTGTACTCTACTGTTCCCCCCCCCCATAGTTCTCCTGCACTCCACCCCCACCCAACAGCGCCACTGGCATGTCTTGTAAATAACTGTATAATGTATATAGCTGTACAAACCTAGTTTAGTTAACTCTCCGCTCTCGTCGAGTGAGCAAGGCCCTGTTTGGCCGAAACAGTTTCGACGTTTTCTTGTATTATGTTTATTTTTATTTATTTGTGTCTTTCTTCTACGAGATCCCTGCAGTCACCGACCAGGTAAGCTGTTGGGTTCCCTTTCCACACCCCTACTTAACATTAACTAGCCGTTTGGCATCTCCTATCTATCACAAACAATATAATATAATAAGACTGCTGGAAAGTAGTTAAAAGAGAGTAAAGGACGTGCGTTTTAGGCATATTGCTGTTCGCTCGGCCGACTGATAGCTCAGGTGTTATGAAATTTTGAACATATGTCACGAAAGTGAAAATATAGGGCTCTGCAGTAACACATTTCTAAAATTTGTTTTAAAATAATTTATAACAAATAAATTAGTTTTCACTTTTCAGGAATTTTGATTTTATTAAAAACTCAAGTTGACCATATTTGTTATTTTTTTCTGGCTGATGAGACAAAATTTTGCAAATCTATGACTGCAGGGCTGTCTATGAATGCTTTATTGACAACTCTGCAAAGTTTCATATAAGTCGGACGCATCTTGGCCGAGCCAATAGCTATTTGCCATCTGCCAAATATGTCCCATTCCCTCCTAAAATACTGTTTAGTATTACTTTTCAAGTTTAATAAAATGTTTGTTTTAACATTGAATAACTAGTTTAATGATTTGTATCATAATACCTAATACTTTCATTCCTTGTTACATTGGGGACACACTCATTTGTATTTGACATGAAAAGAGATGTAGCAAATGTAAAGACAATTAATTGAAATATTTAATTGTAAATTTCACAATTTTATTTTGATAATTTGACTTTATATGGCTTTTAGATAAGGAAGGAACTAGGAGTATAGTTAAAACTTAAGCCAGGGAAAGAAAGGCTGAGGAGGTTTGGACACATATATATATATAGAGGATGCAGAAGGACATGATTCCAAAGATGCAGTATGAACAAGACGCAGGACACAAACAGAGAAAAAGAGGGAGGCCAAGACTTAGATGGGAAGAAGTTATAGTGATGGATTTGAAATGGAGAAATAAGACTTGAGAAAGGGTTAACCAGGAAAGATGTTTGAAAGAAAGAAAAATATGGCAAACATTGGTGGAGGTCCCTGAAGAAAAAGAAAGTGAAAGAAATGCAGAGGAAGAATAAGACATTGTGGGAGAAGCGTCAGGCATGGCTATCCGTCTTCGATAAACTCGGGGGATCAAGAATGTGGTGGGAACCGCCCACCCCCTACCCGACTTGGTTGGAAATAGGGTTCGATATTGATTGAAATTGGCTTTGAAATAGAAGATTGAAAAATTAAACTAAAAAGTAAAAATATTATTATAAGGATTAGTTGAAACAAAAACACTATTGAAAAAACACAGCAAATTAACATTTAATTTAATTATCAAGGTGCCCGTTAGGGCGCCGCAGCCAAGCCGCGGTGCGCTACACACTCAAGCACCTTATACACCAAGCAGAGTTGGGGTGATTTCGAGGTGGTACCCAGCCGTCATGTAACGTGATGTGAACTTGAAAACTATCACAATCGAGGGGATTTAGGTACCTGACAACACATGCCAAATTTTATTGGGGTACGACCATTCCTTCTTGGTGAAAAAATGGCTTGAAACATGCTCAAAATCACTTTAAGGATGTTAGCTACTGCTAACATCTAATTCGTCAGTTTCAATCGGCCCGCGATTCTGACCAGACGGGTGGGGCTACAATGTTCATATTTTACATGGACATTAAGGTTATAGTAATATAGTCTCTTTTGAAAAAAAAAGTTGAAAAAGTTTGCTGGAAGGCTTCCAAATAAAGGTTTTAAATAAGCCTTAAACACTAGGCATACAATCAACAAGTAACCATAGTTACTTGACACTTGTTGAAGGTACAAGCAGAGTTAGGCGGGAAAGTGCGATACGTAAACAAATGGAGGACATTTTAAATTTTGCTTCTATGTGTGAAATGAGAAAAGTTGTCATTATACTCTCATAAAACAAATCAGAAACCGTCCCTGACCTAGGCCCAGATGTAGAAAATTATTTATAATACAACAGTGTAGGTCTAAAGTTCCATTAGGCTATAGGACTAGATAAAATTATTACTTACATTACATGTTTGACAAGCCTAGCCAACCCTAGGCCAGCACAACATAGTTCTGACACACTTCCCGCACAAATAACTAGTTTTGATTACTAAAAGCCTAATGCAGATAAACAATAGTATGATTGTCCACCAAGGCTATACAAAAATGTTCCGAAATAATACACATATTCTTTTCTTTTTAGCCATGTTGAGCCATGATCAAAGTCAGCTTGCTACTACACACAATGTCGAAGCAAGGTGTCGAATATGAGCGTGATCATCTGTTTGTTTACATAATTGCAACAATCAAATCATTTCATGCAACTCGTCTTTCGATTGGCCCGCGTTTATGAAGGCACTGCCATCTAGAATAAATATAGAACGTTTTCGAGCTCTTGTCTGGATTTCGTGAACCTCACCCCACGTAAATAACAGCCCATGACGTTTTCCACGATACCGTTCAAGAATACCAATTCCTTCGAAAACGAAAACGACTTCGTTTTCTAATTGCGTTTTCAACTCATCTCCCACGAACTCAAGAATTGGGGTCCACTGTCCAGTCCTTATACCGTCGTTATACCATGGTTATACCACCTATACCCAGGATGTACATGAATCCGGTCCTAGATATTTTACATCCTTTTGTTATTGCTAATACCATAGAAATTAAATCAACTTTGATAAAATTATAATATTTTAACAAATAATTTTACAATGGAACTTGAAAAAGTAATGAGATCACACAGATAACAAAAACTTGTAGAAATACAGCCAAACCTTACACACTCAAAAGAAATGAGATCTAAAAAAAGGGCCAAGCTCATCTACCCTTCCACATTTGCGCATTCTTAATTCATAAACGTACAGTGTCCCATAACAGCATCCTCGAAAAGCTTGGCAAAATAAAATTTGCATGTTATTACGTTTAAATTAATTAGAAAAAAGGACTTGGTTGAACTATTACGTTTAAATTAATAATCGCAAATTCTATTTTGCCAAGCTTTTCGAGGATGCTGTTATGGGACACTGTACGTTTATGAATTAAGAATGCGCAAATGTGGAAGGGTAGATGAGCTTGGCCCTTTTTTTAGATCTCATTTCTTTTGAGTGTGTAAGGTTTGGCTGTATTTCTACAAGTTTTTGTTATATGTGTGATTAATGTCTCGGCCCACATTTCAGTCGAAGCCAAGTAGGAACCTGTTATCCATCCTCGTAAAATGCATCGTACTCACATCTCCACTCTCTCGACCTTGACACCCCAGGGGTCGGTGGCCTCGTCCAGAGAGCTTTGCATCGTGTGCGAGATGGCTTCGCGCTCGGACAATATCTCGGACAGGTTCCGAGTGCCGAGCACATTACGCAGGGTCGTGGCCGCCAGCAGTCGCGTCGAGTGGCTGGAAGGAGGCGGACAGTATTATATTATACATATTAGCGGAGATATTTTCCTTGTGCTATGCAACGGAACATGGTACCTTTACTCAAATATACAAATATTAAAATTAACTAACTTCCAATCTCGAGATAATGGTTGATTTATTTTAAAGATGATTTATTTCTTAGTTTATATAGTTATAAAATATAATTGAATCATTAACTTTATATTTTAAAGTTATTTCTGCTACAAATTCACCTTAAATCATGTTTTAGGTCATCAAAAGTAATCCAGTACCCTAAAATTTTCCGAGACTACGGCAGCTATACCCTTAGTTACCGTATTGTCCTGAATATAAGCCTACCCTTTTTTTTTTATTATTTTAAGTCTCCAAGTCCCTTACCAGCTAATATTTGCATATGTTTTTTTAATATTTTAAGGTAGCTCAAGCGAATGTAATCTCTAGTTTTTGAGAGATTTATGAGATTCCATATATCGCTCAAAATAAACAAATAACGGACAATTAAATAAAACACACTTTGTTTACGTATTTAAAATGAATGAAGCCGAAATGAAGCTCACTTTTAAAACAAAATAGACACATAACAGGATTTTTTTATTGTTATTATTCACAGGCTGTGATTTGACTAGTGTATTTTTGTTTTTTCTAATAAATAATAAAACACGGTTTGTGCATCAAATAAAGACAAAATTGTGTTTCTGAAACGCTTTTTAAATAAAATAAATATTATTGGTGTTTAGTTTTTATTTAATTAGATGCATATTAAAGGTATTAACTATCAACAAAAGATCTGGCATCACTGTAATCACAGTGTCTCGCGGGCCCCTACAACAAGCTGCAGGCCTAGGCCAACGATATTCGTGACAACTGCCAATTCGTATTTGAATCATACCAAAATAATTAGTTATGATATATGTATGATATATGTAGCATTTTATTAAATTAAAGAAACATTGGCAGAATACTTTAAAAGAGTAAAACGTGCATTTATTGCCAATTACAAAGCGTTTATAATTATTTGAACCAGCGCGCACACAATAGTCTGCGGCAGACTGCATCAGTATCTCTCTAAGCTGCCGGCAGCCACAGTACACTTTGGCTTAGGCATAGCGCCTCCGCGTAGCACGCGAGAGGTAGCCGGTTCAAACCCCGCCTCAGACTACTTTTTTACTTTTTTATTTTTATCCAAAAATTATTGTTTACGTATTATCTGAAATACATTTTATTACTGTAATCTTTTAGTGCAATTTACTCTAAAATAGAAAACTTTTATCCAGTCTGTATTTGCCTGTAGGAGCTTTCACTTATGATATGACGAAGCCCGACTTTTATACGGCCCTGTTATCCGACCCGTCCACATTACCCGCAGGTTACCAGGGTAGTAACACAAAAAATCGAGTGGGTGGGGTGTCTAATGATCTGCTAAAAATCGCGCTCATCAATAATTATCGTAATAGCCGAGATGTACTGCTGTCCAGTAAATAATGACATACTGATGAAGTGGTAATTTACAATCACGTAAGAGGAAGACTGTTTTACTATAATGTGGAAAAGGCCAACTGGCTAGTTGCTATATAAAATGAAGAAAACTCATTGTTCCCTGTTCTTTGATCTGCTGTATATCTAGTCACAACAGTCTAGTCAAGGTCACGATGCGTTGTCGTTTTGGTTCGGGGGGGGGGGGTGGAGATCGGTAGTGCACTGGCTGTCGAGCAGATAAATCTGGCTTTCAAGCAAGATAAGGAAAAATTATATTGTACAATTTTGGTATCGTGCATCTCATTCTCCACACTACTCCGCCATCTCCACAACACTGCAATTACATAATAGTACATCAATACATTCATTGTGTATTGGGTCAGGAATCTGTCATTTTCTAACATCCTTCTCCTACCAAATGCAATTTATTGTTGAAATATAAAGCGCATAATATATGTAATTAATAATTAATTGCAACTTCATTGGCTGCCTGTATAAAACAAGTACCTATTATCTTTATATTAATTATTATACCGGTTCAGTAGCAAAATTACATTTTGAAATCTCCCTGCAAATGTGCTAAAGGCTCTAAGCCAATAAGATCAGAGTTAAGTTTACAGGGTTGCCAAGTCAAATCGTCAGGTTGCACTTCAGGATGCTATAACTTCTAAATTGGTTCAGGAACATAATATTTTCTTGTTCTTATATCATTCGGAATTTAATATTCTTTAAGAAAAACAGTTTTTAAACAAAATTTATTCACAAGAAGTTATTTGAAATCATAAGTAAAGGTCGAAAAGTGTATGTATTTCCATGTTCCCCATGCTATGGGATAGGGCGACCTTCAAACTTTAGACCTGAATATATCGTAAAGTAGTTCAGGAAGCCTACTTTTTCTTTTTGCATTATTGTGTATTAGGTAATTATCTGTTAATATGCCAAATTTGAAATTTTTTTATTCACGTCGAGATACGCTTGAGCTACCTTAACAAGAAAAGTTAGGGGGTCGGCTTATATTCAGGTTCGGCCTATATTCGGCACAATACGGTATTCCATGCCACCTCGTAATGCTTCATATCCGCGTACCACTACTTTTCTCACAGAGAAAATGGCCTGCATATTAGTGTCACAACTTCTTTTGTTTCAGTACACATTTAAATTAATATTCTATTTACCAACCATTAGAAAATATGTCTATACAACTAGGTATCTCTACTTAACTTCTATCATAATCATCATCATCACCAAATCATAATAGTAAAGATGAAAATACTGCTTATCCCCCACCCCCCAACAAATTATACTTTTTCCAGAGTTCCATTCTCGGCAAGTTAGTAGCACTACATGCTTTACATTATTAGTTACAAAGTGTACAACAAAGTTTAGTTGCAGAATCAGAATCACATTTAATTGTTGAAAGAAGCACCCAAGTAGTAGAACATTTTAATTTTTAAAGTAAAATAGAGTCACCCTATCCTTTAAATGCTAAAAAAACACAAAGAATCAAGTACTGACATAAGATTTTGATGATTGATGGACTAGGTTCGAAATCTCAATCAAATTAGCATGGAACCGCTAAGATTTTAGACAAAAATGTGCGTTCATACTTTTCGAACTAAGCCTACATTTTTTGATCAATCAAGATGATTTTTTGTGAATACTCAGAAAGGTGATCAGTGATCACCAATCCTCGTACACGGCTTGTTTCTTTAAATTTTGACTTCGTATGGTAACATTTCTTTTATGTCAACCAAAAGTGGAAACTTTTTGGGGCTTTTAAAGACTCGACAAAAGAATCTGTGACAAATGAAAAAAGGGCTATATAAGAGAAATAAATATTAAGTTATTGCATGGAGGGTGAAAACTTAAAACAGAACAAGAAAATATTTATTTTCCTTCATAGGGAAGCCGAGCGTCGGCACCCAAACCTCTTATCTGCTTTCACTGAAGAACACAACTTATTCAGTCGACATGCATTTGCGTAAAACCACAAATAAAAACCCTTGGCAACCTAAAACTAACACATGTAACAAGAAATGTGGCGTACCTGAAGTCGTTGACCTTGACAACGGCGCTGAGTGGTTCGTTGACGCGGTAATAGACGACGGCATCTACGGTGGTCGTCACGGAATCCTTGGTAAGAACCTGCCACATGCCACACAACAGCTATCATGCGCGGGCAACTAGTCAACTAGCTACGTTGCACCAAGGAACACGGACAGGACAAGTGGAAGGAGAATTGCGAGAGATTTAACCAGTCAAACATACATAACATTTATAATTATCTACTAGCAGGACTTTGCTAAAACTGAAGCTAAATTCGTGATTCAGCACTCAGCAGATTGCTAGCACACTAATGACTAGACTAAACTGTTCTTTATCAATCAACTACGTATCTTCTAAATTACTAACAAGACGATGTGAGTGAGAAAAGTCAGTATTCAAACAGCTTACTTTAAGCGAAGTACGCAAGCTGCGAAAGAGAACACAATACAACCAATGCCGCAATACAACTAAAACTACGCTCAGAACATGTTTGGTCTACAGCGTTTCCAAACCTGTCTTACCACTATTGAGGTAGGTCATGTGAACCAAAAATGTTCTGAATGTTGCTTCAATTGTTGTGTTAGGAGAAGGACAATGCATTCTATTTCTCTATCGTGGCTTGGCTACTTCATTTCAGGTAAGCCGTCTCTGTATCTCATCTCAATCTCACATTTATCCAGACTTGGTGTTTGTGATTGGGGAAAGAAGAAAGGAGGCAAACAGCATACCTTAAACGAGATGGGCAGTTGCGTGAAACTGGCTGGTTAACATATACAACATTGTGTATCTTGTTTTGTAAATATTTCATCTCGTTTAAGGTAAGCTGTTGGTCTCCTTTCTTCTTTCCCCAATCACAAACACTAACCTAGCCGACAGGCATACTATCACAACCAACGTTTATCCAGACTTTTGAGTTTTGACATGAATGTTCTACCTACAACATAACTAGATAAAATGAACAATTGACCCAAGTGTAGTCGCAACCTCTTTCTTACCTTAGATGGTGTGCATGGTCTTTTTGACTGCAGTAACTTTTATTGAGAAAAATATTACATTCACTTTTTGATTACGAATTGTCAAATTATGTAGTAACTGGTTATAATGAATCTGCTTTTAATATATTCTGCTAAAAAAACATATTTAGTGAGGGTGGAAAACTACAATAAGAACAATGAAATGATATGTGTTAAAAACATCCTGAAGTTTAAGTAGTAAAACATGCAAGTAATGCATGTTGCTGAACAATAAAATATAATCATAAATACATTTATATTTTGTCATAAGTGACAGGACCATATTATTAGTCACCCAGTGTTGGAAATGATCAAGCAACTACCCTAATTGCAGAATTATTCTTGGTGAAGTTTGTATGAACACTGAACCATTTACTGTGTGTACTCTACATAAAGAGATTTTGAGAATGCAAGTGGAGCTGGTAAGCACGCAGTAAAGACCCGGCACAACTACATTTGGGTTAAATGCCACAATTTGCGCCGGCACAACTACATTTGGGTTAAATGCCACAATTTGCGATGTTGATATGAATCAATCAATAATCTAACTAGGTGTCGGAGTCGGTCAATAACAACTTCCCAAGCATACAGCAAGTGCAGTCAAGCGGCAACATACTGCTTGTGAACCTATGAAATGTTAAGGAAGCGGGAAGTGATAAAACAGTCAATCACGATTCACGCAGACTCGACTTCAGTTGTCAGACGAAAACATAGTGACTGACAACATAATGCATTGAATACAGGCACTCGTGGGATACTGATTGGTCAAAAAGTGTGTCCCTTAAATTTGGTTCTATGTTTAAGACATTGTACAAGCTAGTTTTTTATGTGCAGAATTAAGTGGTATTATTGATTTACTTGTAATATTAACATTTGTTTAAAATCTGTGTTCTTAAGATACATATTCAATATTATTCATATGATTCAATGTGAAAAATTTGTTATGTTGTATTTATGATTGTAACAATTTTTATGTGTTTTAATATTTATATTATGGCAAGGCCAAATACAATGAATTAGATGCCACATATAACAAACACTGCCCACCAGCCAGAGACGTCACTTCAGTAAAATATTTTTAAACCTAATTAAACTACCTTCTATTACATATTTTTGGATACATTAAAAATAAAATTTATATAATATAATATCAGACCCCTATTCCAATATGCATCGGGTCGGGGGATGACAAATCACCATTTTCTCGGGCTACGGCTTATCAGTGCTTACTCATTAAAAAATAAAAATAGGTTGTGAGCAAAAGAACAAAAGTTTTCTTTTTAGTTGCATTGAACAGAGTTCAATATGGTTGACCTCAAGCAGCATTCACCACCTCATACTCGTGATACAAACGGACCTCGGTGCATCATCAATTAGACGACTACTTTACTACTGGAGCACAGACAAAGAAAGCCTCAGAAATGACGCAAGCATCTAGGTACAAGTCAAGTCAAATCCAAAACTACTGTGATCGTGACAAAACGATACAAAGAAACGGACAAAATACAAACTCTCTGTGTATTGAAGAAAGATAAAGACAAGAACTGAGTTCACTCTTCAGAAGTTCAGAATGATTGACATGTATGTAGGTCAATGTAATGTGGACCAAGTACGGTGAACATCGGACAAAAACTGTCCTATTAAAGGTATCTCTCTAATCAAATTATTGAAATAAAATAAAATTGGCTTCCCAAATAAAACAACAAAAATGGAAATATAATATATATCAAGCACATAAGAAGAATCATGAGAAGAGCTAATTAACATAAACGTTAGCTATTTGGATTAATAATATAGGTACTATATCCAAACAATGTAAACAAATAAAGAATGCTAAACAGGAACAATCAATAAAAGTTGGTAAGAACAAATAAAGCAAGTGTGCAGTTGTGAAACTTTTACTATTGTAATATATAAAGAAGAAAATACTACCGTACTGGGTTGTACCCAACAATGTGATGTAAACACAGATGAAAAATAAACGTGTGCAAATAATACTCGATAGAGAAAAGTAGAAAGATAAGAAAGCAAGCAGACAGAGACGGTACCACAAAAGTTGTGTGTACCTGAAGTCCTGAACATTATTTGTGGCCATCGTCGGGCTCTTAACGCGATAGAAGACAACGGCGTCCACGTTCACAGTCACAGAGTCACGAGACAAAATCTGAAAGAACGAGTTTCAAACTACGCTAGATATTGTTGGCCTGGTAGAAAGATATATAGGCGTAAACAAAAATGAAGTAGCTTTACTGCTTTAACACTGACGGAAAGTCCAGTCTCAAATATTGAATAACAAACAATACACAAAATAGTTGTGTGGTTAGGCCTACCACGTATTCTAATTTTATGACAATTCTATGCAAGGCAACTTGACGATTCATTCTTAAAAGGCAACCTATAGCATTCATAAAAGTATGTAATTTCATTTTTTGAAGTATAAGATGCAGTAATTGCTAAATGTGGCAATTCATAAACATGGCTTCAAAATGTTGCCTGATTTTTTTAAGATTTGAACAGGTTATATTAATATCAACTTTTAAATGATATTTTTGTTTTGGGTTAAGAAATTGTTTATTCCAAACTTGATCTTTTTATGTTACTTTCTTCATTATTAAAGAAAACCTGCCACAATGAATTGGCCAATGCATTACTTGATTACAGTACTAATTTGGAAATTTAAATTTACAGTGAAGATTAATTATATTTGTATGAATTAAATTTAAATTAATTAGTATCATACAAGTGTAGTATGTACACTATGAAAATTTTGTTAGCAATAAGCATGAGAAGTTTTAGTTATAAATTGATGGTTTGTTATTGTTAAGTAGTTAAATTGTTTTATAGTTCAATGATGCACTTAAAAATGTGTTTATCATGGTGTTTGAAGAAATAAAGCAGTCCCGACGTACAAACAAAATTATAAATAACCTTGAGAGAGAATATTATACGTACTACAGATTTTCAAAATATGGTAGAACACCAGTAAATAGTTTTTATGTTATGGTCTACCTATGATAATACTTACCAGAATTTTTATCCATGGTTGTTAAAACTAAGACAAAGCTGAATTGTATTACACACCTAAAGAAAATTTTAAGTTGAAGCCGATATTTTTGTAGCGAGATAAACGCGCCTACATCATACAGAATGGAGAATAGAATACAATGTATGCGAATACTGATGCGCCCAAGTTAAAACATTCTCTTGAAGACATGAAATATGCAATTTGAATGTTACACAGAGGTTGAAGGTGTTTGTACAATTGTGTTGATTTGTTTGTAGGCAGGATGACCATAGAAATACCTACAGTTTAAAATCATTTTGTTCACCTGTCATACCCTACGTTCTATAGGTCTATCCCTCACAAATCTTCATCAATTGCATGATTTTTTTTAAATTTTCATTATAGCATAATAATAGCAAACACAGAAGTAGTGTTTGCAACAAAAATGATAACATTTGGAGAAGTTAATGGTTAAAACTGGGGTTGGACTTGACATCAATGTCAAAACATAAGTTACCTTTCGATTAGACATTGATTTGTCATTAAATCATCGACATGAACATCAAAATTTTTGTGCAACATTCAAATATTGCAGTGTCATTTTAAACTGACGTTACTTTTTTAGTGTTATTAATTATTATATGAACTAATTTTGAATTTAAAAAATCGAATCGAATCCCAACTCTAGTAGAACTACCATGGGGCTATCATCGTAACCAACCTTATAATATTGAAAACAAATTAAAGTAGGTGCGAGTGTTACCTCCTGTGGCGGGACGTCAAAGGAGACGGTACGCAGGTCGACTTTGCAGTAGGTGTCGATGCACGGCAGGATGAAGAAGATGCCCGGACCGCGAGCGCCACCCTGACGCAGCCGACCAAGACGGAAGATGACGGCACGCTCGTACTCCTGAACCACCTGGCGGACATTCAAGGTCGAGGAAGTGTTATAGTGCGTTCACTGTACATACATGTATATAGGTCATATGGTACAGTAAACCCTCTTTAATTCAAACTGGTTTCATTTCAATTAATGTCAAATGAGTTAAATATTATGTTATGTATGTTGTCATTATAAGCTTTGGGTGTAAGAATAAGGGTAGGACATAATGATCATTTCCTTGCAATATTTTACAGATTTTTGATTATAGATCTAATTTTGCAATTTTTATGTACACTTTGTTAGTACATAGAAATGACAAAATTCAAGAAATTTGCACAATTTCCCAGACTTTCCCAAAATTTTAAGGTTTTCCAGACTAGTAGGGCTCCAACTCTACTAACCGTGTTTAAAAGTGTAGGTACCCTTATCCAAATACCAACCTATTGTGAATAATTCATTAACTATTTCCCCCTTTGAATGGTAACCTTGAGATAAGTCCAACGATGAACATAAGAGGCCACATGCACACTGAATGGGTCAAATAACAATGGGACACAGCATTTTCTCTTGGCATTCCAGGTGCATTTTGATGTTGAGGCTTGAGGGTGGAAGAAGAAAGGACAGGTTAAGTTGTGAGTGTCATGGTAAAGTGGTCTTTTAAATTAAGTCACAAATTACTAAAAGTGTAAACGTGGCAGCCCCATAGACCAGTGGACCCCCTGCTGTACTACCACTAGCTTAGTAGAAAAAAATAAAAATACTACTATATTTAGTAAAACAAATTTTTGTACCTGCACACCTTATTCTGTTAAATTGAATGATTTCATTTATATATGGGTCCTGTAGTTTATTCAAACAAAGTAAGTTAGTACTAGTAGTTTGTTGTGAAAAACAATAGACAGAGAGTCAGTGAGAAAAACATTGAGCGTGTGCCAATCGAGATGAAAAGCCTGCACAACACATGTTATGTTACTGTGGAAGAAGATGGAAGTGTAGTAAGCAAACACACGGTGGTATATAGTGCTCCAGATTGAGTAACTTGCACAATAATAACAAAACCTTACGACTTTAGACTGTTAACATCGTGTTTATCACAACACAAACATTATACGATTCAGTGCAAGAACATCATTGGCGTATTCTCTGTTTGAATTCTGTGGCATCCACATTGGTGCAATTACATTGGTTACTAAAACATATCACTACATTAAATGTGTCGAAGTATAAGGGATGACATCGGTTACCCGGGTATTCGAGTTAACCAAAACCGAACATTACGTAAATCCATACTGAGGATTCAAATCTTCTTCAGCTACATTATCTTGTTAAATCAAAACAAATCAACAACAAACTAAAACACTGCATATTTCTATTACCTAATGAAAAAGTCGTGGTTATAGAAAGTAGGGATGCACACGATAATCACTACTATCGATCGATAATCAATACACCTGTATTGGATAAAATCTCGATAATTGATAATCAAAAGTCATTATCGATAATCCAAATATCAATAATTAGTTGACAACGGTCTGAAACACGTAATTCGTATTTCCCGCTGGGGTCACAAGGTGTCTTACTCGAGATTTATGTTTAGGAGCGCACTTAGCTGATAGCGGGAGGCAAAAACAAAGACAACACAGACAGGATGAGGCAGCAAGTGGCATGAGAATATTATACTGTTTTGAATTTCATTTATCACATTATTTGAGAATCCATCTTTATAGGAATGGGCTTGAATTTTTTATTGGTAATATCAATATTATCGATTTGACAATGACATTACAATTTCGATAATCCATAATGAAAAAAGTATCGATGTGCAACCCTACTAACCCTACTAAATAGTAAATATATTATTGAATTGCATTCAAAACGAGTCAACATAAATTTTCAGTGCTTATGAGGACTGCCCCAGTCCATACCATCGGCCATCGCTATCGTATTCGTGTATTTTGTGAATGACAATAGTTAATAATTTGATATTTCTGACCACAACGTCTGGTGTTGACTTTTTTAGACATCCAATCTTGATCACGCATGTCTGTTTGAAAGTTAATATCATACAATATTGTAGTAGGCCTATTTATTATCGATAAATAATGCAGTCACCTTTTTGATTATCAATAATTCTACTACCAAACACTACCAAACAGTTCAAATTGTGACTCACAAATTGAACTGAGAGAACCTGGATCTTATTAACTACATTAATAGAGAAGCGCGTTTGGATGTTCGTGTGTAAAAAACTTCTGGGACTCACCGCCCTAGAAATGTGGCGTTCTCACCGTCCAAAAGTATGTAACTGGATGTAGTCAAATCCATGTCAAGCAATTTAATATATTCTGATAGTTTGCCTGAGGCATAAACCTACGCCTAATAATGATAATATCTAATACAAAAATGTATATATATTATAACATCCATTGTAAACGAATAATACTTACTTATCTGCAAATTGTATATTCAACATTGTACTTTTTTGGTCCTGGTTGATTACGACAATAAACGGGGAATACATTGTCATGTTTTTCGCTGCCTGCTAGGAT
>JAMZAV010009811.1:0-23488 GCA_024449915.1 Sweltsa coloradensis
AGGGTCCTTTAAAAATTTTATTTTTTAAAAAACCCTTGCATTGTTAACGACTGGGGAAAACCTCGGGAAGAAACCTTCAGTCAGGATTGCAGGTCTCGACGGGATTCGAATCCGAGACCTCCCGAATCAGAGTTGGCGCTAACTCTGTCGGTGCATGTGCTTGTGTGATACGTATGTAATTGATTGATTGTTGATTGGATATGGCGATTGATTGATGGATACGTCTCATATAAATGCACTTCGGCTATTCGAGACGATGAGTGGTGATAGCTGAGGATGAAGTATGAACAGAAGGGAGGAGGGGAAACCCGGTACCGGCACGTAGCCTACTCCTTTCGAAAAGTACCAAGAGGACCAACGGCTTAACGTCCCATTCGAAAGGACGTTGTAACCTTGACAGTCATATAGGTTCCTCCACTAACCCGGACTGCCGAGCAGACTGTCGAGGAGAACGAAGCCGTACACTAGTTCTCAAACCCCTCCATCTGCTTTTTAAAACAGCGGTTTACATTGGTTAGAGTAAAAAATAATGGTATTACTTTCTTTTCGGTATTAATTGTTGTTAACGGGGGCTTATAGGGCAATGGTCAAACTAATTTTCCCACCAGAGCGCAGAGCGATCGGCGTTTGGTCACAGCCATGTGTAAGTTCCAGCCCTGTGGTCAAACCCCGATCATGCGATCCTGGCGGGGAATCCGGGCGAACCAGCTTGGCATTGCACACGGGTCCTAGGGAGGCCCGACCTACACATCTTATAAACACATCTGAGCTGTGGGTCTTCCCTTCGTCGCGTGCAAAGTCTATCAAATATGTATTCACACCGAATCACAGTCTACACTTTTCCTTTCCCAGATAAGAACCATATTGTTTACTAAATTTGGGACGATGACATTTCATAAACCCGTAGGAAAGTTCCTTCTTAGCCACTTTCTGGGGCAAAGGACTTTAAAAAATCTCAGTGTTATGTAACACTTGTATGTCAAATCTCATTAACACGTGTTTAAGAGCGGCGTTTAATAATAATTAGTGAAAGGGAAACCAATCGTTATCAGTGCATGATCATTGTCTTTACTGCATTCCTGACTGCCTCTCTGCGTCTGTATGTCTGCATATTTTCTGTCCCACTTATAATATATCTGCTTGTTTGCCATTATCAATAATTATGATTTACTTTATTTCGTAATTATGTATGTTTTGATGAATGCAGGGTGCTCTTTTGAGATGATAGGTGGTGATAGATGAGGCTGAAATCGGTGACTTATTGAAGGAGAGCGTCGTTCTGTAGCTAGTGCGACCCTATTTCAAAAATAAAATCCCAGTACATGAAATTTTGGTAAGCGGGGAAGCATAATAAAGTTCAAACGTCCTTCAGAAATCATCTGACAATGGTATTTTTTTTTAAAACTTATTTTGAAGTGTTTGAGAAATTAATAGACGAAACTAAATTTTTGCGTAAATGTAGCTGATTAGCAGAATATAATACTAAAGATGGATTTCGAGGGGGGGGGGGGAATGAATTCCGAGCCCCCGGGATACGCCACGCCACTGTCTATAAGTTATCATTATAACTAATCACTATTTTGATATTAACCATTCATCCGTAATGATGAAACACGTTTTAAAACACACTACAACAAAGCAATTCAACTTATGTAAAATTTTACGTGCAGCTTATTTAACAAAAACAAATCGGGGATGTGATTAAATTTGAATTTTGGGACGATTACATTAATAAAACCGCCCTAGAATGAAATCCTGGACAACCTGACGTCCCTGGTGGGTTTTGTCGGGACCCCGGGACGTTCTGTTCCTAGATGTGCAGGAATCTCACTCTCATATCTGTTGTTTTTTACTGAATGTTGCGTTTCCTTCAAAGGATGTTATTTGCCCCTGTAATAAACCTGTTCTCCGCTACATCGTGCGATGATGTTTGTTACATGGAACAAGACACGAGCAGAGTTATTTCTGCTATTTGTCCTCGGAGCAGCTAGAGACGTTTAATTATTACACCAGACAGGAGCTAGGGTACACGGGGTTGTTGGTTTCTAGTATTTCCTTCACATAATAAGTGTCAACTTTGCATTATGGAGAGACGCATCATTGGTTTTTTGAACAAGCGAAGCGAAGTCTTCAAATTTCATTACCCTGAGAAAAATAGCTGGGGTTTGTTTTTGTCTGTTCGCTTCGCTCTCTACCGCGCAAACGGCATAAAAATGCGATCTTGATGCCTTCGAAATCTCTGAACTTGTTTTTTCAAGTTTTGGGTACAATCGAAGAAATATTTCTTATGAATTTTCGTATTTTTACGTTTCCCCCGATTTTTAATTTTAATGCAATATTTTCGTAGCTTTTGGCCCGCGACCAGCGGCAAACGGCTACTCCGATCTTGAGAAACATTATGGGTACGTTCAAAATCACAAATTTTAGATCTTTCATGACTTTGGGGACAATTGAAAGAATTTCCCCAAAAAATCGACTTTTAAGGTAACGATTGGTCAATGATATTCTTTGGACAAAAATAATCAACTATAAAAGCCCCATCCATCACGCGACTGGAAAAACGTTCGCAAAGCGGCCTATTGCTCTATCGTCTGATAAAGGACACCCCTCATACTCATTTATACATTGTAATGCTTATAACTTGTTAAGACAACGATACTTTTGTTGAAATAAATCTACTTTTTACAATATTAATGCAGCTACGCAATTAATTCAACGATATTTAAATTTTAGAAAATAAGCACACACAAGTCATTATTTGCAAGCAACAATAAATCTTTTGTTAATCTTTTATTAAAACAAGTTGCTTAAGCCAATTACTTGTTTTTTAATACTTACTCACCTTTTAAAGTGAGATGTGGTAAACACATAAGATTGTGGACACATCCCAAGAGTCATTTTACGTGGTTGAAGACCTTGAGGGTTTCAGATTAACTAAGAAGTGACCGGTGACAACGAACAGAAGTGTTGCTGGATACTGACTTATAAGGGCCCAAAACGCGCTACGGGAGTGAGAAATTAAGTTCTATCTAAAATTGGTTTATTGATTGATCAATTAAATTAAATAAAATTAAATATAATTTAAAGTCATATAGGTTAAGCCTTCCCCGGACAGCAGAGGTCCCGGGCTAAATTTTTTTAATTTCTGTATGTTACCATCGTACAGCGGGGTAATTATTTACAACGCTTATTTTTTTTATCAATTATTGAAGTTGAAGTTATTTCGATAACATTTCTAGGCCTAAGGGGGGGGCCCAAGGCCCCCCTGGCCCCCAGCGCACGCCTAAGCTCACGAAAAAACCCCAACATGACTTCTTATGACAAGGGGTTTATTTGTTGGCTTTGTCCTTCTTAACAAGGATGAACATAATGTTGTTGGTGCCCCGGCACCTCCACCATTCTAAATGGTAGAATAAACTAGAACCTCTTTTAGTGCCTTCTTCTTCTTCTTCTTCTTCTTCTTCTTCTTCTTCTTCTTCTTTCTTCTTCTTCTTTTCTTCTTCTTCTCTTCTTCTTCCCTTTTTCTTCTTCCTTCTTCTTCTTTTCTGCTTGGTACTCTGTTACTCGTGTTTGTAGCAAACATGCAGGGGTATAGTTAAAACAAATACCAACAGCTGTATTGGAACAACCCATTGAATGAAATACCCTTCGATGAATGATAAATGAATGCGGATTCCTCGTTACAGGAAAAGTTGTATAGATAAACACTGATTTACAGAAAACAGGAAGTGCATAAGAAGACACGGTGGCCTTGATTAGATGAACGCTAGTTGGATGCACTCGGTATATAAAGTGCATTCCTTGTGACTCGTTTTTTAGACCTAGCGATTTGTACTGAAGATCAGGAAAACGTGAGAGATTCGACGACGGGGGAGTGGCGATTATACTTAACGGTTGACGCGCCCTTAAGCCAAAAATAAACCAAAAATAACCCCCAACTCAATCACACCCCTATACTATATAGTTAAGTCACAAACGGGACAAGTTTCCTAAAGTAAAAACAAGAAGCCTTAGGCTTATACCAACTTCGAATTAGGAGGTTTACAATTTAGAATCGAAGAATGAATATGTCCCAGGTGTTAAGGATTGGTGGGTTTGAGGGGCACAACCATTCCGCTTATTTTAAATAATTTTTCGGTGGAAGCCTGCCCAGTGTGCAATTCATGCCCAACTAGGTACGGATAGGACAATTGTTAAGGGATGTCCGAGGGCTGTTTAAGAGGACTAAATTTACCTCGGGAGAAAACTCCTGTCAGATTCCCTGGTCTCGACGGGATTTAAAACCGAAAACTCCCAAATTTCATTAGTCCCAAATACTGTTGGTATGTTTCATAATGTTCTCTACCTCTAATTCGAAGCTGTTCTCAAAAAAATCTCTTTGGTATGATCCAACCATCTAAACCGGTCTAAGTTGTCGCAAGTTGTTACCAGAAGTTAAAGGCAAACCCCCTTTGGGCCCCAAAACCCGCAGCAGAGGATTCGTTTTTTACACGTATTAATCAAAGACTTTTAGGCGGGTTCATGACTTTTTACGAGGTAAATTTTGGGGCTGTACATAACCTTAACTTTCATTATAAATTTACATCCTATTTCTATTTAAATAATAAAAATTTTAAAAAACTTTATAAATCAAATAACAAATTTCTTCTTGTGGTCGACTGGTAGTTTTAATAAAACAAACAGCATTTTTTGTAAACTAATTTGTTGTTTTTTTCTTTGCCCTCCACCTTTTCAATATTTTATTCTCTAAGCGCTCTCTGGGTTGGTTCACTCTCACGGAAACGTTTACTGCAACTTTAAATTTAAGTTTATTTGGGAGACTCGGGCAACAATTTTAAGGGGCCCTTGAGGGGGATAAAAACTCTTACGAACACGAACAGCTTTGTTTAGGTTCTCGGCGCATAGGGCTGGACGACAAAAATTAATATTAGACCAAGGCAAATTAGCCGCTGCGGATTAGAGTTTCCTCGAGTGCCATGCATTGACAAAAAGCAAGTGGGTAGAGGCTCTGCTTCCAATGCAGAAGGTCCAGGGTTGATCCCGCTTTAGGCAGAAGTTTAAACTTCTGATTTGGACTCCAGTCTCCATCAGTAGGATTATGAATGTGTAACGGAGACTTTTTGGGGCCGTCCTAGCAATGAGGCACATAATACATTCTAAGATATGTTCGAAAAGCCTTGTTGATTCTGGGTCCAGCTTCATTGATCAGTTTTTATATGGTATATATGGTTTGGGGGTTGGTTCGCTCGTCGATGGTGTAGGCGCCTACAGGGTTGCCTTGTCGGCCCTTTAAATTTAATGTCCCCCACTGAAAATCAGTTACGACTTACGTGACTGAGTGGGTAACTCTAAGCACGAATTTATTTGGATTCCAAGGTGCGGTATACCCAGGACGGTTTCGTATAGTCTGACCCCCCTACGAACTACTCCCCCCCCCCCGTGGGAAATATTGGGTTACACTTTCAGGAAACCGGCTTTACTCCGGCTTCGGGATTTAGTTCGGCCCATGTATCGAACAAACTTCTACCAACTGTCTTCTGATCATTATGGTCTTGGCCTGAGTATATCAAACCCAATATCCTTATGAATTTTTTTTATCGGGTTGTTTTTTTAACGGCCATTTTGTTTTTTTGTTGAAAACGTCGACAGAAAACTATCATCAATCGTTGAATACCACCGGTTTCAAAACAACCCGATAAATACAAATGTCATCAACGGGGAGCGAGACATTTAAAAGGTTTATTTTTCCTTATCTTCAACTTCCTTTCGCGCCATTCACAATAATAGGCCTAGTGAAGTAAATTTAAAAAATCTTTTATTTGAAACTCGTGGGAAACCCCGACCATGTTTCGGATAGGTTTCCCTTGCCCCTCTTATACGAGTATAGCTATAGGTATTTTGGAGTAAGGGTAGCAGTACCAGTAGTAGTTCAATGTATTTTAACTGCCCCAAGACGGGACTGGGCGGCCAGGGAAGTGATATGGACATGTCCACACGCTCTTTAGCCTCCCATATAACAGTGGTTTAAGCCTATAGTTAGGCGACAATATTAAAATTAATTTAAAATTAACATCGAATATGAAGTTCAAATGTACATAATGCCATAATTATAATAATCACAATTTAACTATTATAAATTTCATTAAATTATCATTCCCGTATCCAAGGAGTTTTCACTTGGAAATTAATTACCCCCTATGAAGACAGCTCAATCAGACCAGGTTTTGACACAGTCGAATGCAAAGGTCTAATGCTTACTTTTTTTGGTTGTGGTTTGAGTATATTGTCCAAATAATGCTTACTTTTTTTCTGTAACTGACCGTAAGTATGCCACCTAGCAGGTAATTTGTAGTAATTTACTAAACTTGTATAGGATAGATATTATATTAGATGTTGAAATGTGATCTGATTGCGCACTGCGCTTATCCATAGTAAATATCCTCCCAAAATTTATATTTTCATTTAAATGGAGGTCGAAAAGTGGCTCAGAATATCCAAAATGTACAGGTGAAAATAATGGATTTGGTGATTGTATATTTTTTTAAATTTAGGCTGTAAAATAGCTGTTCCGAGCTTATAAAACCGTCCTTAGGTGTATATTGTACAGCGAAACTCATACGATGAAGTAACATAATGCTATATGACCACTGAACACAGACAGTTTGGCTGTGAGTCGGACCGTGTAAAATACAGATCTTCTTCAAGAAACACGAATACATTAATGCAAGATCGTTTACATAAACAAGATTCATGGGTTGAACTTATCAGCGACAATATTGTAGAAAAATATTCAAACCAGTTGTATATTTTTTTCTGGCTAGCTGCCATTTAAAGCCAAGTTATCTTTTTTCATTTCCATAGGATAAATGAGACTAGCATCTTATATAACTGAAAGGGGTTAAAAATGTATTTTGTGGGCATCTTGCCCCTAGGTTGAGGTGTTAGGCTATTATATATTATAGAAATCAACCCCAGCATTAAATACATACATGCTTGTTGGCATATTATCACTTATGTGCATTGCAAATTGCATTTCTTCTATTAATTTATTAAACTTATAAAATATTTTCATAAAAAAAAACGTAATAAGATGATATTATATAATATGTCGATAGTTATGACCTTAAAACGGTCTTTGATTAAGAAACACAGTGTCAAGGTAAAAACATAAAGTGATGTAACATATTTATTAATTAATATACATAAATTCGAATAGCCACCGCGGTTGAGTTGGTTTTCTTTGAATGTAATTCCCCACAGAAATCACTTGTGTGACTGAGTGGGAAGACTTTAAAACGATTAAAAAATAAAAATAAATATGCAATGGAGAATAATGGGTGTGTACTCACGTAAGTGACAGCGCTGTACGTTGACTTCTTCCCTCCCCCCATGAGGGGCGCGTGTTCGTCAGTAGCTGTGATCGGCATCGTAGTTGCTGTATCTTATGTGTAGGAGTGTGCCATCCAGAGTGACACTCACCGCGCACACCACACCACTCACTCGCTCACTCCGGGTGAAGACTGACGAAGAGCCGGGGGTGTTACGTAAGACACGCGCCTGCGTGGGGGGGTGGGGGGGGGGAGCCCACAAAAACACCAATTAAAAACATTTCACTGCCTACTCACAAATCTACGGATGCCAACGAAAATATTTCCGAGCTTTTTCGTGTCCTCATTTATCAAAAATTCGAAATTTTTTTCGATAATCGATTAATCGTTTTTTAGCGTTTTGTTCGTTTTATCACGAAACACGAAAAATTTTTTTAGATCGTTTTTTTTTAAAAAAATCGAACGGGGAAAAAACCATTATAAAAATTTTTTTCACTTTTTTTTATCGAAATTAGTAAAATAAGTATAATTAACGCATGACGATTTTTAAATTTTTTTGTAATAACACACACTAATTATCGATGTTGATATCGATATCGAATCTTTTTTTCAGATATCGATCAATTTTCGAAAAGAGTTAAAATCCGTAGTAAAACCAATAGAATATCGTAGTTTTTGGGGGTGACTCGTAGTGCACGTCCTATTTCGGTGGGGGTTTTGCAGAGCGTCCATCAGCACTAAAGGCAGTGCGCTAGCTCCACGCAAGGCGGTGCAAGTGCATCTGTATTCCAGCCCGTGGGGCCGGGTGCACTCATACCTTGGACGGACTTTTTTACTTTCCCAACTTTTGCGTTTACAAAAAAGGGCGAGCACGATATTTAATGATGGTGACGCGAACCTTAAAATATTTGTTTGCTTATGATTTTTATAGTCACGTTCGGGGATGGGGATTTAACTTTCCCCAGAATTAAAAAAAAAAAATGAGTGATTTTCATGAAAAAATTTTTTCTACAGTGTACATCATTTTCGTATAAATTGGTTTACGTTTTTTTGGGGGTCGTCTGGGTTGCTTATTGAGATGCATTTAAAAAATAATTATCCATATCTGGTCAGTTTCGTTGGTTTTGACTCAATCTATTTTAAACCCCGTTTTTAAAAAAAAATTGTTTTGAAAAAAAAAAGACGAATAAATTTTTTTTGAATGCAAAAATTTTCGGGAAAACGGACAGGTAAAAATCAACATTCACTTCTGGGGGTTTAAATTTTTATATGCTTAAAACCCTGTTATTATTTTCCCCTTCTTAGCTCAACCTCCCTTTCAGACCGGGTTTTCGTGTTATAAACCTTTAGGACTTGTGTGGAATGGGGTGATATCAGTTTTTTGCTGCGTGAATGTATATCCCCGCGTAATAATACAAAATACTTGTAAAAATACAGCCAAACCTCACATTTAAAAGGTGGTTAATTTGACAGAAAGATGTGGGTGTCCGTGGTTAATTTGGAAAAA
Source organism: Sweltsa coloradensis (assembly GCA_024449915.1). NCBI lineage: Eukaryota > Metazoa > Arthropoda > Insecta > Plecoptera > Chloroperlidae > Sweltsa > Sweltsa coloradensis. The sequence goes on from JAMZAV010009811.1 coordinate 8,836, forward strand.
TTTTTTTGGGGGGGGGGGGGGGGGGGGGGGGAAAAATTTTTGGGGAATAAACTGTCAGATCACAAATCCACTCACGGGCAAATTAAAAACAGATCTAGTGACGTTTGAGTTAAATTTGTAACTACATCGCTTCGCCCCCTCTTCTAAAATCCCACAATAATACGTGATTATTATACATTTCTGCTGGAATATCACAGGGACTTAAATTTGACCAATTCGCCGCGAACCATGTCTACTCGAGTACCACGCTTCAAGTAAAAACTTTACCACCGTATCACGTGATTTATATCACACATGCCTATTGATTTATAGACGACTTCCTCTCTCCGCTCCGTACATTACCGAGTATTATATAACATTGGATACAAGTTTGCTCGAACACATTTTTAGTGAATGATAGATATTGTCTAAAAGTTTGCCCCGACGGGGAACGACCCAAAAATTACCGGCTTTTCAACGATTCTACCAAATTGATTCGTGCTGCCAACTGAAATCGCGTGGCGTCGTTGAAACCTCGTCATCGTCACCCATCATCAAAATTTTTTCGTGTACAAATACAATGCGTAAACCCAAACGACTAGCAATTTTTTGAAAAACTTAGTTATTACAAAACATTGCTTACGCATTGTGTTAAAGAAAAACACCACAGCGGGCAGTAACACAGTAAAAATAGAACGTTTCGTTGCTTTTAGATTAAAAAAACCTTATACTTTCGAAAAAAAATTAAATTAATTAATTAAGTTTTGAAAGTGGGTTTTTTTTATTCTACAACTAAATGATTTCGACTTGTAAAATGCACACATGAAAATAATTGTTGCGAAACAAAAAATTAAAAACTAGAAAACGCTCGTTGGACGCGTTTGTTGGGAGCACCGGTACGGCAACATGACCGAGTACGACTTCCCAAAAGGGCCCACCACCAGTGTAGGCCTACCTGGATATTGACTTTTTTGTACTTTTTACTATTCCAAATTTTTGCTTGTACAAATTCACGTATGCCTTCAAAAGTGTATCTTTTTATCTTCATCTCCTTCATTTTTTAACACTTTTTCGAATTATGATTAGATAATTTTTAAAGGTCTTGACCGATTTCTAAAAATTTGGGAAAAAATAGAGAGAAGGGGTTATTTATTGACCCGGCAAAATTTCATAACGATCGGTACTTTTTTTATTTTTTTTTTTTTTTTTTATTTTTTTTTTTTTATAAAATGACGGATTTTGTTAAAAAAACTAACGAAACCCCCGCCTAGGTGGTTGTACATGTTCAAAATTTCGGGTCGATCGAAAAAGGGGGCGACCTGTATCGAAGCGAAACAAAAAAAAAAAAAAAAAAAAAAAAACAACATTCGACCCCTAAGGTAAATGAGACGCTCGCTACGCTCGCTAAACAATTTTGTATCGGGTACATATACATCTACTGAAACGTAAGCATACAACTCCTTCAAAACCCATAACCTTTTATTGAACCAATATCACGTAACAATAATCTCTGCGTTTTGTTAAAATGATTTTAAAGATTTTCATATTTTTTTTATTTCACCCCGTCATTTGTCGATGCCAGGTAAGTTTCCCCTAGTTTATGCTAATTTTAGCTTAGCTAGAAATAATAAACAGTAATTCGAATCCATAATGCAACGAAGTGAGCTGTCCATATCCTGGATCAGGAAGGGGAAAAACAAACGACAAACCTGTTTGATCTGATTTTTTCTGCCTGTGTTTACAAATTTACGGGTAATATAATTATACCGTTGGTAAATAATATTCATCAACGATTTCTGTCCACAAAAAAAATTTGCAAGAAAAAAATTAATATCTAATTTTAAGCTGCTCAGGGGCTAATCAATGGGTGGGATTTTTTGTATAACCTTACATTCATACTTTTATTATTTTTCATAGATAGTACTAAAAATAAAACAAAATATACATGTCTACTTATATTATTCAACCATTACGTTATTTTTACTTAACTTCTACTTGCTGAAAAATTCTACAAAAATTTTATTATCGGTGGGAGACTTGGTCTAAAATAATACAAAATGTGGGGTTTAACGGGGAGAAACAAAAAATGTACATTACGATTCAAAGGCCGCCTGTTTAAAAATGCTATTATTTTTCTTTTTAAATATAAACATATGACAAAAAATGATAAAAGTTGCTTTAGGAAGAAAGGGAAAAATTGTTATGGTTCTGTAGGACATATTTTTGTAATACTTTCGGGCGAAAAGGGGGGTGATTTTTTGATGCGTATCAAAACTGAACTTGTCCAATCTTTCCCACACAACAATGCCTTTACAATACCTTTTCCTACTTGTCACTATAGTTTCAAAATGAAATTTTATGTCACTTTTTTGGAAAACTTGTTTTTCTAATTTTTTTATTTCAGGGTTTACAGACTCATTTTAGTGATGAATTTGCACTTACCCGATAATCTCTCCATATTTTAAACCCTATTAAAATTTTTAGACTGGTTCTTTAGGTTGAGCAAACTTGTGCCCTTTATCAAATCACAAATAAAATTTGTAAGAAATTTATAAAGCAGTGAGTTTGATAACTTCTTTTTTTAAAATGGTGAGTGGGGTATTAACTTTAACACCAAGAAATATTTTCCACTAAAAGAGAAAACTTGTAAAAAGTTAGACGATCGTCATTTCCGATTCCAGTATCGAAAAAGAAAGAATGCATGAAAAACTTATGTTCAAACATTTAAAAAAAATTTTTTTTGACGTCTATCCTATTTAGTTTTAAAAAAAATGATTTTAAAGGAGGACAATCTTGAAACAAACAATAAAACCCGTAATGTTCACTATAATTTTTTTTTAAGGCTGAAAAGTTCATGCCCAAAAAAAAAAAAAAATTTATATCACTTCAAAAAATTTTTTCCAAACCCAATTTATGTCAATGAACTTAAAAAGGGAAAAGGGCTTTCAGCCAAAACTTTCAGCTGACCAGATTAAAATTTTTTATTGATCATCTCTGAAAATGTTTTATGGACTGGGATTAACTTTGCTTTTCTTTAACTTAAACTTAACTTAAACTTAAAATTTTACAAAAATTGTTCGCAAATCTTTAATACATTGCAAGAAGAATTTTCATTATTGTTTGCAAAGGGAAAAAGGATATCTGGTTCACTTTTAAACGTTCCCAAAAAGGAAACAACGGGGGTTCTATTTGCTTGCGTGTCAATTCTGACGACGAGGAAAGCTCAACTTTTTGACGTCAAGCCAAATAGTAAAAGTCGATAATTAAACCCCATCTCGGTCTCGAGTTTTTTCTTCTTCAGGAAGAATATGGTTTTAAGGGTCTGATAAAAGATACACAAGAACGTGTTTCTGGTTTTAAGGACATGAATAGTTACTACAAAGTGAGTATCCTGAATTGAAATCTAGATACTTTACCTCAATGGAAATTTTTAGATTGTAACTTGGTTGCTGTTGTTGAAAGGTTTTTGTAACATGGGTGACATTAAAGGGTTATCGCCCCCAAAAATTTTTACCCATAATCTGTACATAATCTACACTCAAAGGGGGTTTAAAGAATTATATCTTGTAACTGTGATTTTACAAATTTTTCAATTTTTTTTTATGAATTTTTTCGAAATTGGGTTTTTTGGGGAAATTTTTTTTAAATCGCTTTACCGGTTTCTTTTTTTTCCACATAGATCTAGAGCATTGTACCAATCTAAAATTCCCTTTTTTACATTGCCCTTTCAAGTGTGCACAAAAAATACACTCAAAAACGCAAAAAATGCATTCCAAAAATTTGGGAATCAGCAATTTTGACACCACTTGCCCAAAATTTCAAAAAACCCTTATGAGGATTTACGAAAAGGGGTATCGAGTACTTCAAAAAATAGCCATATTTTTTCGGATCAAAATCCTCCAAAAATTTCCGGGCTAAAAATCGTTCCCATGTCATTTCTTATTGGAGATTTTTTTGCCGTGGGACCAGCTCGAAAAAAACAAGTTCGACCTTTTTTGGGGGGCAAGGTGGGGCCCAAAATTTTTCTTGGTTTCTAAATTCATAAATTTTTGCCTAAATTAAACATATTTTTTTAGTTAGCTTCAGCCGCCCACTCAAAGATAATTTACATCAAACTGAGTCGGGCCCATCACTGTTCGGTAGCAGGTAATACATTGTCATCAGATGCCCCCGCTCTTGTTTGTTTTACTTGGCTTTTGTTTGTACCTATCCTCAATATCCTGCAGAGTCCTGTTTTTAGTTTCCGGTAAGAAAAAAATAAAAGGGAAAAATATCCCGCGGTTGCGACTGCGCCCCTGAAAAACGTTCCATCCCTTTCCCCAATGGGTTTAAAAGACCAGGGGGGTTTTTTAACCCGTGAAAAATACTAGAACCCAAAAATTTACGTCGCTCCGCTCCCCAGTCCCCTTGTGGCGCTGGGGGAACATCGCCAATCATCCCCAGGGAAGCGAACATAACCTATACTAATGAAACAAATATAATTACGAACAAAATTGCAGCCTTTCCAAAACCCCGGGAGTTTTTTTCCAAAATCTTAGATAAAATCCCCGTCCTAAAAAGATAGAATTTTCCCAAAACCCGATATTAATGCGAGGTCTACGTCCCACTCTTTTCACAGGACCAAGCACAAACCGACATGACCACAGAACCGCAATGTGTCGTTGCCCCGTACTCGTCCATGTTCAACCAATATCTTTCATATAGTCACCGTATAAAAAATAACGCGTTTTACTCCCGAAAACTGAAGAATAAGAAAAATATGTTCATTATGAAAAAAATTTTTGGAACTCGATTTGGGGCAGAAGTTTTTGTATTCGGACCATGTTTCCCCTTTTTACTTTCGTGCTCTCTTTTTTGGTTTTACTTGATGATTAGAAGTCTTAGCTCGGTGTTTGGGTTCTTCGTCGCCGCCTTGAACCATTAAGGTGTCCTTTTCGCCTGTGGGGTTTTACCTTTAGACCCAGCCAGGGAAGGGGATCGGCAGCCAGGAGCGATGCAGAACAAATGCAGGCAGGGCCCGGGGCTGATCGCCGCTGTCACCCCCACTAAGATTCCCAACATGGCGAGTAAGTCCCGGGGCCACTCCCGACAAAACACCCCGGACGCTCCCGGTACTTTTGGAGCGCACTTTAGGCAATGTAAACCGTTCCTACTGCCTTCAAGACCGCAACACAGACCCGGTTAGAAAAAGGCCTAGGTTAGATAATTCCTATTTCTGGCGAGTGCAAAAATACCCCTCCCTGAGTCAGGAACACCCAGCATTTGTGAGATAGTTTTCGACCGTATGTTCACCAAAAGCCCCCTTATGATGCAGCCCAGGGGCCCTTGGTACGCCCCATCCGCTGAAAAATACACATAAAAAGTATATTAACAACCTAAAATGTTTAAAACCTTTTTTGTGGATGATAGTAGTAGTAGTGGTATAGTAGAAATATTTATTAGCATTTTTGCTTTTTTACATACATAATCATTATAATTTAATTCATTTAATTTTTTTAACTTTTCTTACCATTTCAACAGTTCATTACGATATTCAATAAAATCAGTCTTCCATAAAAATATGGATTTCACGCATAGTTTTACGGCATAATTATATTTATCTAGGGCGACGGTCGTTGGCACGCAGCCAAGCGGACGCTAAAAGGACTCTAAAAAGTCAATGGTCAAGTGATTTTTTATGATTTTGAGTTTAAGATTTTTACCTTTTTTTTACCACGAAAATGGGGGGCTTGGGGTTTTGAACAGGCGAAAAGATCTTACTTCTTTTCAAGCGAACTGTGAGAAAGAATGAAATGCTTGGTCAATTTTTATATCTCCAGCATTTACAGCCGAAAACTTTGGAAGGAGGCCTGGTGCCGGGGGGGTTTTTTTTTTTTTTTTTTTACAAATTTTTGTATTTGGGGGGGGTTATTTTACAATTTCAACAAAATTTCCTATTTAAGGGACGTGAAAATTGCGTTTTGTGAATAGATGCTACAAAGGGCTATGATTTCAGTTAAATGATCGATTTCAATAATTAATTATCACATTTTCAATCTTCCTATCAGGCTTGCGTGCAGTCATCACTACAAGCCGCTCGTGAAACGTGTCTATGTGAAATAGTATTTGCCCGTGTTAGAAGTAGGCCTACGCAAACATAATTGACAATCTGTCTCTCAGTGGTAATTCCAGCAGATTTTGGTGATGTTGGACTGAACTATAATATTGGCCCATTTAAAAATTAATTGAAATTAATACTGCTCTAAAGGGTTTGGGAAAAGCAAAAATTTCAATATTCTATAAATTTAACATGAGGCCCATTTCTTCAAAAGGAACCTGAAAGAAACTGCATTCATGGGTGTTACACCGGGGATTTTTCAGGGCACCCAGCAAGCTTTCCCGCTCTTGGCAAATTTTTGTACCATCACAACATGATTAGGCCCACCCCATTTGCTTTATCTATTTTATCAACTAATGCCCAAAACTATATTTTCTATTCAACTAAAATCAGAATTAATTTTGTCATTCTAGGGGAAAGGGATTTTTTTTTATTAATTTTAAAATTACGAAAAAAAAAACTATTTTGCAATTCTTTGATATTTTTCATCCACATACTGTGGTTGTTGTTTTGTCAAATGTTTGTATTGTTGTAATTTGTTAGCCAGTCGCAGAAAAGTGAAACTTTTAGAAATATTGCTACACTAGGAAAACGCCTCGTTGTTAGACGAGTGAGCGAGTCATGTGTTGAGTACCCAGGAACATTTGCATTTAAGTTGATTAATATATAAGGTATAAATGATAGTGTTTTGAGTTAAGTTGGTAAAAGGGCGCGTCAACTGTAAGGCCATAATGCGCACCTCTAGCCTATGATAGGCTAGTGAAGAAAGACCCATGCTGGATCCAGCCTTAGGTAGGGGGAGGAAAGGGAATGTTACCGGATACTCAACACACGGCTCGCTCACTCGTCTAACAACGACTTTGTCGCTTTCCTAGTTATGTATAATTATTTAGGATGAGGACTTAAGAGCAGTTGAAAAATAAACAAAACGTAGGCCTAGTTGCAACTATAAGAATCAATTATATAGACATTGAACATGAATGAGCCACGAGAGTCTTTTTTACCACTTGAATATCACATGCAACAGTTTTTTTCTGCGTTTAGTCCAATTATTTATTAGTTAGTTATTATATTGGCCTACACTAATTTAAATATGCATTTCACTTTTTGAACCTTGTAATGGTTATAAGTATTAACTAAAAGGGTAGGGGTAGATTGTCCGATTAATATACAATCACCCTTATAATTAATGCTAATGACCGTTACAAGTTTCAAAAAGTGAAATGCACATTTTAATTAATGTAGGCCAAGATAGTAGCTTACTAATAAATAAATCGTCTAAACGCAGAAAGAAAATGCTGCATGTGATATTCAAGTGGTAAAAAAGACTCTCATGTGGCACATTCATGTCAAAAGCCAATAATATCAATAGTCAAGTAAATAATTAGATGAGAGACTTATTATGGTGACTGTAGCTAGGAATAGAAAAGAAAGAAAGAAAGAGATAATAAATATTACAGCTGACACTTGCTGGCTGTAGCCTCTGTAGATAGTGAGAAAGTATGGGCTGTACGGCGGTACCTATAAGCATGCGTTTCTGTCAATATAGCCTGTTACGCTTGTAATAAAAATACGAAATTCTTTCCCCCGATATGTTTTACACTGTGAGTTTATGCTTTGTACTAAAATATACTAGGAAAACGCTAAAGTCCCGTCGCGTTGTTGAGCGAGCACCTGTACGTGCAACACGACCCGAGTATACTTCCCATAATGTTACATACCAATAAGTCTTTAAGGTCTTGACCGATTTAGCTGAAAATTTGTAAAACAGGAGATAATGTTGTACTTATTGACCCTGCAAAATTTCATAACGATCCAAACATTTTAATTTTTTTATTTTTTTATTTTGTAAAACCAACGATCGGATTTTGTTCAAAAACTATACAGCATCCCGCATATTAAGTGGTATGTACATGTGTGCAAAATTTCAGGTCGATCAGAGAAACGGTGCGACCTGTACCGAAGCAGTAACAGATAAAAAACAGACATTCGAGCCATAAGAGTCAAGTGCAGACGCTCGCTGAATTACTGGTGTGCGGGTTCCGAAGTTTAGGATATTTGGGGGCAAGACCTGAACGTCAAAAAAGGTTCCCCCGCATCATCGTATCTGTATCATGTTTAGGGTTCTGGTCTAGACTCTAATAGACTTACAAAAGAAGATAACTAGAAATACGCCAAAGTCGTTGTTAGACGAGTGAGTGAGCCATGTGTTGAGTACCCGGTAACATTCCCTTTCTTCCCCCTACCTTAGGCCTCTCGATTCTATGATGGGCTAGAGTGGTGCATTACAGCCTTACAGTTGACGCTCAAAACACTATTTACCTTTTAATTATTATCAAACTTAAAAGGCAAATGTTTCTGGATACTCAACACATGACTCGCTCACTCGTCTTACAACGACTTCGCCGTTTTTCTAGTCTATAGTTGGCTAAGGCGCCCTTGTACCCAAAATGTGGGAGACCTGGGTTCAAACCCCCCGTCAGGAAAGATTTTCTTATTTCAGGATTGTATTTAAAAAATAATAAAACATGTTTTGAAATGCATACAATACTATGGAAAACATAGCCAGTACAAAATACGAGTAAAGATTGCAAGGTTTACTCAATCTCCCAGCGATATTTAGGGGAACGTTGAGCGTACAAGATTCTATATACCTTGGTCACTGCATACAATCACGGCCTGACAAAAATGATTCGATAAAAATGACTTCTTCAAAAACAAAACCATTGTCGTTAAAATACAAACTACACATTTCAAGCCTATTTTTCAGTTCATTATTTCTTGTAGGTTTAAATCGCAACGAATTTTGATCATTTTGTTAGCAGTTCTCAGTTACCTGGTCACGGATGTTTGTTTAGAATTTCAGCTCAATCTATTTGGCCGTTCGGCCGTATGGGACCGGACGGACAGACAGACATTTAACAGACAATTAGTCACGACGAAGACCCGATATCAAGTGGCGTTATAAACGCTCATTCACTTCACTCACTCGTCTTATGATAAAAATTACTTTTCCAACCTATAACAGCAGTGATAAGTTCAATTAAATTTTAAATAACATTTACCTGTTCTATTGAATTTTCTTTTAAAAAAATGAACTCTAATAGTTTGATGCTGATTACGCTCAACTAGTGTGTTAAATGCAATGTTTTGTTCACTGCCTCCTAGATGTTCGTCGTGGCTCAACGAGGAGCCACGACGAACATCTAGGAGGCAGTGGTTTTGTTACCTATCCATGATGCTTGTTCTTCTGTGATTGTGATGGTGCTGTTGGGGTGGTACAACTGGGGGAGGAGGATAGCAGAGAACCCTGATGTCATCCCAGAGCTGACGATGGCGAAGAACGGCCCGGCCATACCCAAAGACTAGAACACGTTGTTATCAAAGTTACACACACACTATCTTTATATTATCAACTAGGAAAACACCAAAGTCGTTATTTAAATACTTAAGTGGTGAAAAACAAAAAATCACATTATCAAAAGGGAGGGTGGGGTCCTAGATGTTGCGTCGTGCCTCCTCGAGGAGCCACGAAGAACATCTAGGAGGCAGTGGTATATATGATCAAAAGTAGTAGGATCAAAAGTATATGAAAACAAACAAAGACATTAGCCAAGGTCGATAAAATTTAACATTTCACACATGGAAGTTGACAAAAAAAAGGTGATACAAACAAAAAGGCTATTTCTAAGTACTTACTAAAGGAATCCACATAGGAGGAAATAGGTACTCGGCTGGCTTATACAAGTGTCTTTTAATGTTATCAAAGCTGCCTCTTTCAATTTTTTTTTTCAACATGGCTCTTTAAGTAAACGCCTAGATTGTAGGAAAGCTGAATTTATGAGCCTTGTCCCATGCATGTTCTACTTGTTTCGACGACATAAGATGACAGCCATCTGACTTCTCAATGTTTTTCCTATGCTCATTAGCTCGAACATTCATGGGACGTCGGTTTTCCTATGTATACGGCATCACAGTTTCCGCAAGGAATCTCGTAAACGCAATCCTTGTTCATTTGGGCTTCATTCACAGGTTTAGTTATTTGCAAATGGCTTCTAATGGTTTGAATATTAAATTCTGATCCAATTTAAAACACTTGAGTGGAAAAAACTCTTGACAATTCGTTTCGGAAATGACAAACTATTTCCGTCCTCAGGTTTCTTGTTATATTATATCATTTATATATAAAATAAAAATGTAATATTATAATGAACTCTACTTACTTTAAAACTAATACCAAAGTCGTTGTTAGACGAGTGTGAGTGAGTTATGTGTTCTGTACCGGGACATTTGCATTTAAGTTTGATAATAATTATATAGGGCTTACAAGTTTACAATTTGAGTACATTGCGCGGATTTCACAAATTTGTTATTCGAATTCTATGAATTATTGAGGAATGCGCAAACTTGATCTTAGATTGATTCTCTATCAACATTCACGTGTAATATGATAACGTTGCTATTAACCGTTATTATTATTATTATTATTATTATTATTATTATAGTGGTTCTTTATTGTTCAAACAATCTCAGGTACATTTGCGTCCTGGTATACACAGGCGGGGTAAGGCCCAAGCCAACAAAAGTTTACATTATAACAGCGTGAAAACATAAGTATAGTACACATATTATTGTAACAAATTAATCAAATTAACAAAATAATAATAAAGATGAGTGTGATAAACAAAATCAATAAGAGTTTCTATCTATAAAACAAGCAATTGTATGGCAAAATCTTTTAAAGGAGAGAGAGAGAGAGAGAGAGAGAAAGAGAGTGATTACTGCAAAAATCTTCTGACTATGTGGCACGTTTGAAGGATGACTGCTTTCTGCCATGCTGATGTAGAGATTTGGAGAAAGACCAGGCATTGTAGGCTGGCAGAGAGGGAAGATGGTATGACTCCAGTGGCTGAGATCACGATAGGCACGACAGTAACAGTTTTCATTTTCCAAATTCTTGTTATTTCTTGACTTAAATTTTGATATTTTTCCACCTTAGTGTTCTCGGTGTTCTCAATATTTTTACTCATGGGGATCGCAATGTCAATTAGATATGTAATTCTGTTAGATTTATCGCATAAAATGATGTCCGGTTTGTTGTGGTCTATGGTTTGTCTGTTATAACCTGTTTATCCAATACATTATAAATTCTGCATTTTCGATCACAGGTGCAGGAGAATACTTGTAATAAGGAGGTGGATTGACAAGTAGATGTGCGTTCATTCCTAGATGTTGATAACTATCTTTGCTACCTGATTATGCCTACTGAGATACCACGTGTTGGCAATTGAAGGACACCCAGCTATAACATGTCTATTGTCTCCGTAAACTTTTGCATTTTCACACATATCATTGTCATTGGATTTGATGATGAATTTTTTATAGTTGTTGGTATTTATAACCTGATCTTGGATGGCGAACATAAATCCTTCGGTTTTCAGCAAACAAATCTCCTTTGTGAATCCATCTTATTGATTTACAATGTCAATATTTGGCTGCTGGATGCTTTTCGGGTATCTCCCATGAAGTGATTTAGTATTCCAGACATTCATCTTCATATTTAAATCTTCTATGTATATTTTCTGGATGGAAAGAATCGTCATTTAGCCTGAGCGGAGTTATAGTTTTATCTCGGAGTTTAAGTTCTTGGTGATAATGGAATGTAGAATTAAGAAAGTATGATCTGAGTTTATGAACTTGCGAATAGCACAATGACCGAATATTTACCATCCTCTTCCACCCTTTCCCCGTGGTATATATAACCTTTCAGAAGATGCTTTTGGGTGGTGAGTTCTGAGAAGGTCATTTGTCTTCTTGTTAACGATCTAGGTCCATCAAGTCCACATCTGACCACTTCACAATACCAAATGAAAAGGTCAAGATTGGTAAAGCCATGCATTTCATGCCTTGATTTTATAGCTTCCTTTAACATTTGATTTTAAGATAGTTTTAACTCTATGTTCATACTTTTGTTTAAATACATTTTTTAATTCCTTGTGGTTAAGAATAATGTTTTGCCTCATTCCTAGGTATTTGTATCTTTCTTCGCTATTGTTTATGTTTGGAATTTCTTGACCGACACCAATTTGGTAATTGTCAGTTTCTTGCAATTTTCCACTTTTCATATGCATTGAAGCACATTTATCTAATCCAAATTCCATATGAATGTCTTCACTGAATAATTTTACAATGTCAATTAAAATTTTGAGCTCTTCTTTGATTTTCCATACATTTTAAAATCATCCATATACAGCAGATGTGTTATCCTTGTCATTATTTCTTTACAGGTAAGGCGATATCCAGCATTTGTTTGATTAAGTAGCTCTGATACTGGGTTTAATGCGAGACAAAACCATAGAGGGCTAAGGGTGTCCCCCTGGAAGATCCCTCTCTTTATTGCCATATTTTCAATATTAACAGAATCTGAATTGGTTTTTAGTATTATATTAATTCTCCATGAATTCATGAGATGCTTAAGCACCGTTATCAACTGTGGATTTACCTTATACAAATCAAGAACTTTGATTAACCAATCGTGCGGAACCGAATCAAATGCTTTTTTGTAGTCTATGTAAGCTACTGATAGATTCCTCTTTTTGTCATTTGCATGTTTTGTAACAATACTATCAAAGCTGCTCTTTACATCCATATGCATTTTGTGTGCATCCTTTCTGTTCCCACGCTAAAATTTCATGTTCTGATAAATGTTCTGTTAATTTCAAGGTAAAGATTGATGTTAGAATTTTATAAATGGTTGGCAAGCAAGTGATGGGTCTATAATTTTTGGGGTCCGATCTGTCTCCTGTCTTGAATATCATATTGGTTATACCTTGAGTAAAGAATCCTGGAACAAGTGATGGGTCGTGAAGTACTTGGTTAAAGAAATCCTTTAGTTTACAATGCACTGGCGTTAGTCTTTTCCACCAAAAGTTCTGTATTCCATCTACTCCAGGAGCTTTCCAATTATGAGTTTTTTTTATTGCATATGTAATGTCGTCTATATTTACTACTATATCCGGCATTTCCTCAATTTCATTTGTTCTTTGTTCTATATGAGGAAGCCATTCGGCCTCGCGGTTAAAGTCTTTTGGTTTTGACCAAATGTTGCTCCAATATTCCTCCAAGGCTTCTTTAGTAGGAGGAGGAATATTGTCGTTGTCAACCATAACTGTGTTTCCTAGTTTCCGATAAAACAGTTTCTCATTACTCTTAAACAATTTGTTTTCTTCGTGTCTCCTGCTACACTGCACATATCTTTTTAAGCGTGCCGCTAGAGCTTTCAATCTTTGTTTCATAGTGTCCAAATAGTCTTCACATTTTAATCTGAAATCTTCTTCACATGGATATGTTCCGGCTTTCTCAAAAACACTGGTTAACTTGTTTTATTTTTTTTTATTTTTTTTTATTATTATTATTATTATTATTATTATTATTATTATTCCCGTTCATCTACGAAATTTAGATAAAATATCAGCCATAAAATCAGAAATTAAAGGTCATTATCTTGAAACTATGCGCATAGATGACGTCAGTTGCTGACCACTACCCCTACCATGGCGCAACATTTTATAATTGTTTGAGTTCAGTTAAATTGAGTATTATTGTATTGTTCATTCTTGACGTTTGTTATTTTCTTGTTCCTTATTATTTAATTTAATCATTTATGGAGTTCCTAGTAAGTTTTTATGTATTGTTATTGTAATAACTCACACTTATCGCAGATATTTCATGTATTTTTGTATTTATTTAAACCACAGACAAGCCTTTTCATAAGGCTTTGTGGAAAGAAGCTTATTCCATTTTGTACATGATGTTATAAATAAATTGAAAAAAAAAAAAAAAAAAAAATTATTATTATTATTATTATTATTATTATTATTATTATTATTATTATTATTATTATTTTATTATTATTTATTACTACTATTATATTTATTATTATTATTATTATTATTATTATTATTATTATTATTATTATTATTATTATTATTTATTTTCCACTAATAGGCTTAGTAGGAAGGATGGCAGAAAAGGGCAGTATGCCCCAAGCACAAGGTGTCTGCCAGCCTCTAACGTCAGGTGAGCGTGAGCACTATGCCTCAACGACTCCTCTCAATACGATTAGGAAATGTCTACAACGCATTGTAAAAATACGTTTTGAAAAGAAACACAAATTTAACCGTCACAGTCATGGCGTCCAATGCACAATTTTTGGTGTGAATTTGAAACAAAAATAAAAATCCACATTTAAATGGAATGAATTGTGCCTTTATAAGAGAAGATTGAAAAAACATCCGCTAAAAAATATAAAAAATATCAAAATTCTCAGAAAAAAATTGAAAAAATAATTGTTTGCTGAAAATAACCTAATTAAGACCAATTTAATTCGTGACTGAGAGTTAAAAAAAGGAAAAATACTTGAATTGTGTAAAGTTAAAATTTTAAGTATTAACTTGTAAATACATTCATTGTAGGCCATATGTATGCGTCGGCTATCTCACCTGTCTCAGTATGTGTGTGTAGGGAGACAGAGGCTTCTGCGTCTCGTCGCTAGGTTTCGCCGTGTGTGCTGGTATG
>JAMZAV010009812.1:0-24182 GCA_024449915.1 Sweltsa coloradensis
GATTTCCTATTAGGGGACACTACTATAGGTTGGCTTGGTCGCTTTGTTACTGTCCCCACTGATATCAGTTATGAGAACTGAGTGGGTAGACTCTAAATACAAATTTATTTATGTAATTATTATTTTAGCTGTTCAGCAATTACTTATGTTTTGTATTAATGCTATTAATATGACCGTGAAATGTGTATTCTTATTCTACATACATACCTTATATATTATTGATCTAGGCCTACATGAGATAATAAGATTATCATAGAAAGTCTGAATATTTAACACCGAGATGACATTTGAATCGTATCTGACAACAAAAACAAAACATAGCTCTTGGGGGCGGTATACTTGCTCCAACGAAAGAATGCAGATGCTTGGTAGTGGTGGGGGTAGAATGAATGCGCGGTAAAAGGAATGTCGCCTTTGTGTATGAAAGAGAAATATCTTTTACCAACGCAAGCAAAAATTATCTGTGCTAGATCACAGAGTTCCTCCATGTGCAAGATCCACGCTGAGCTAGCGTGAATAGAGTTGACAAAGTTATGTTGGGAAAACAATTTCGAGCCACCTGCATTCTTTCGTTGGGACCACTATACGCGTTTCCAAGCAAAGGGGTCGCTACCTGGTGGCGAATAATGCAACTGTCCGATCAGTGATAGGCGGAGGAGCGCGCTATGTGCTTACTTGAAGAACACATGTCATTCCGTGTTTGTCACTTATGAATATGTACAATCACAGGTAAATTGTCGTTGCTCTCCCAAAATGCTGTTAATTGAAGATTATCAAAAGCATGGGGGTGCACCAAAATGATAAAATCGCTCTCCAATATGCGGGATTCAAGACCATGTCAACCAGAATAATATTACTATATTTGGACCTGCGCCCATGCACCCATGAGACACCGAGGATGGCATTTGTATCCATATAACAATTCTCTAATTATAATATCGTAATAAATCATTGGTATATATAGGCTTTATACCAAATATAGGCTAACAGAGTACGATAAATACTAAATCAAATTCAAACCATCAAGAATGTTTACAACGCGGTTTACAACTCATAGTAAACACACACACAGTATAGCTTATGGCACTTTTAATTGAGATATACTTCTTAAGTTTTATTATGATAATTTAATTATATAAAAAAGTCATAATAACAATAATAATATTAATAACAAAACAATAACAAAAATAATATTTGTATTAGGGCTTATGCACAAGTCTAAACTCCTTTTCAACCTTATATAATTAATGTAGGCCTAAATATACCGTTTATTGTCATAATCATTTATTACATAATATTATAGGTCTACATAATATCATGATAATACGATTTATATTATTATAGAATAAGAATAATGATATGACCTAAAAGATTTTAAAGTTGTCTGCAGAATGACGCGTCATGCCATTATTGACATACAAAACAATAATAAAAATAGGCTCAATAGGCCTAATTTTAGTAAAATGTATATAAAAACCGGTAGTCCTGAGTGTATAATAGATAAATATATATATAGGCTTACTCCGATTGCGTTCACATTGTAAAACGAAGTAGAAAAAGTACAAAAGAAGTCTAGGGCTATTTGTTAGAAGCTCTTTTGATTTTTGGTAATCAAGTAAATTATTGAAATTATTATTATTGGGCAACATTTTCTTGGCAAAATATTATTTATTTTTATCATTCAACGTTATTTGATACACTTGTTTCTGTGATTAATAGTTTAACAGTGTAATTTGTTTTTTTTTCGAGCTAATATCATCAAATAACTCAATATTTGTTGTAATTTAAAATGGCATTAAATTCCCGTTTTTAATAAAGCCCATCCCCAAAACTTACGAATTTTACTAATAAAATACGCTGACAATATGACATAATCAACAATGTTTTTGCAAAATGACCAGAAATGTAATAAAAATCAAGTTGAAGCCAACTGAATATACAGCGCCCGCCGTAAGCAGCTCGCCTCTATCACCCATCGGTCCGACATGTTGCATTTTAGTGCTGCCATCTATCTTTGCTTGGAAACGCGTATAACTATGCGCTAGAATGCTCATGTGGCAAAAAAAGTGCGAATAACTGGTCAACAACCAAAACCTGTTGCATGGACAGGCAGGGAAAGAGGAGCAACGAGTAACATCTAGGAGGCAGTGGTTTATATTCATGCAATTAATGCGTTGTGGCAACACTGCATTTCAAAGGGGCCTTGTAATAACTTTGCAGAACATTTCGAGGCACATCCCTACCATTTACTCAATCGAGCTTATATAGGCTTAACACACAACAACTGGACTAAATGCCAAGTGGTTTCTAATCTTTGTCCATCTAGGCCTACATACAAATATAAAGGAAACTAGATAAAACGAGCAATTTGTCAAGAAGGTGTGTTAGTTCTACAAGGTGATGAGTGGAGCAGGAGAAGACTAAAATGAAATGAGAAATCAACAGCAACTCAAAATTTAAAATCAGCAACCAAATTTATTTAAAAAATACGTACAAACTTAAAAAACGCTACCAGTTCACTCCCCATTAGGGCTCAATAACATTTTAATTTACAGAGATTCTAATAACGAGAATTACAAATTAAAAGTAACATCCAAAATCAAATGACAAAAATAAATTTTGGGTACCTACTACCTAGGCCTACCACCTACGTATGAGATGCCGGTGCGGCAGTCACATATGCTCTTGCTCAGGATTCAGATGAACAATTAGAATTACGGAATTTTGCAGGATTGTTAATAGAGAACATTTCTATTGATATCCATACATAGTTGCAAAGAATTAGTCTTAAAAAGTTTTTACAAGACAAAAGTCCAAAAAGGAAAAATTCAAAACATGGATTTCAATTCATAAAATTAGGCTACAATTCAACAGTTGATCGTACAATTAACAAAATTAATCTGAGCATTTAGGTTGATTTAAACGTAGAGATTCAGTACAGAAAATTGCATTAACAAAATCTAGGCAGATAAAAGAAAATTCTCAAAGTTCACAAAAATTGAGTAGGCCTTAATTACGAGAGTTCCATCAACTATTAATGCGCATACTGGATCCCAAAGTTTGATTCTTTATTAACACTTATGTGAAATATGATATGCTATGCTAGTAACCGTTTACCCGGAAAACCAGAAAGCCGAACGCTTAAACTCTCCTCCGCGCTAGTCTCAGCGACCCCTCTTAAGAGGAGGAGCCTAACAAGGAGGAGAGCTTACGTTTACATGCCCAGCTTTCTGTTGCCCCCCCCCGTTACTGATTAATAACGTATTTCCAATATTTGCGTGTATGTTAGGAAAGGAATAATCTACGAGATCAAGTAGTTAAATTTTAATTAATTCACAATTTTGACCCAAAAATTCATGAAATCTCACTAATTTACTCGATTTTTGCTAACTTATTCTGATAATTTATTCCATCAGCTATCTACATTTGTAAAGAAAATTTTCGTACTGGAACTCAACGTGTAAATCAACTTGAACTTGCATACTAATTTTGCAAACCATATGGACCGGTGAAATGGTAAAATGGGAATTTCGCAAATTGGAATTCATAGGTATTTAGATTTTTCGTATTTACAACTTTCTGGGCTTGGGCTATGTCTTGCAATGATTGTTAAGCCTATTTCTATGCAACAGTGTTTGGATATCAATAGAACCGATCTTCATTAACTTTCTTGCAAACCTGAGCACGTGCACTTTTCTCCTACTAGCCTCAGCGACACCCCTTAAAAATGAGCTGATAACATTCATAGAGTGCAGACACAAAGACAAGCAGTGTGGGAAAGTTTGTTTGCATCAAGAAGCTATGAGGAAACCTATTTGAAAGAAGTTGAATGTATTTTTTCCCAGGCAGAGGTAAGTTAATTCGGAGCCAAGCCAACGGCAAGTTAAAAAACTATTTGCAGGAACATTTTTAGGAATTAAGATTTTACTCTGAAGTAAATTCACCTCATGAATGGCTTCAACTCAGAGATGGATCATGGCTCGAGTTACCATACCTGTGGAAAATCCTGGACAAGTCTTCTTTTTCAAACTTGAAAATAGCGTATGTCCTACAGGAATTTTGCAAAAGTACATGATGAAATGTCCTGAATCCCCCCAAAAACGTCAACATGGTATAAAATGTCTTTGTAAACCGCAATTTTACAAATTAAATGAAGTAAAAGATCAAACAATAATTGCTCTGAAATGCGTTTAGCGGAGCCTAATTTTATCTAATAAAGGTAAAAAAAAAAAATCCGGAAGCTGGGGCATTGTCCCAGACCACATCCACTCAACACACCTGCTTGCTTCATTGTCCTACAATCGACTTCCATATACCTACCGTATTGTGCCGAATATAGGCCGAACCTGAATATAAGCCGACCCCATAACTTTTCTAGTTGAAATATTACAAAACATAGACCTATGTAAAAGCATATGCAAATATTACGTAGCTGGTAAGGGACTTTGAGACTTAAAATAATGAAAAAAGGGTACCGGTAGGCTTATATTCAGGACAATACGGTATATGGTAGTTGGTAACCCTAATCATGGTTAAAATTTAGGAATGGGTGGGTAGATTTCTGCAAAACCCAAGGTGAGGTTACACAGGGTATGGGCATTGTCCTAACCCTACAATGTCCGACCTGTCCCGTCATGAGACAGGTAAATATACTTAACACATTAAATTAATACTAATACCTAGGCCTACTCTAACTAACTGTCCTCTACCCATCTGCCCGCAAAGTACTCGCCGTGCCTTATGGTAGGCTATCACCAGATTAAACCGTCTCGGCGTCTTTTTAGTAAGAATTATATGTATTAATTAGCTAGTATTGTGTGATGAAAGGAATGCCAAAAGGCTGGATCATGTGAGAAACATATAGAGATAGGATAGGAGACCAACAGCTTACCTGAAGTGGAGTAGGCGCGCCGTGATAGAAGACATAAACACAAATAAACAAATAACACTACATTTCAAACGTTTCGGTCTACGTGACCTTCCTCAGTGAGTAGAGAAGAGTTCAGGGTTGGGTAGGTATAATACTCAACGTCGAAAACAGGTATTATACCTAGTATTATACGCGTCGAATATACACGTCGTAAATTACACTTTATGACATTAATGACACGTCGAAAATTACTGGGAGGTAACGCTTGGGTAGGTCTTGGTGTATTGTTACTTTGAGCTAAATCAGTGTGATTTTTTAATTTTTCATTGTGCTTATCTAGTTAGGCTACCTTAGCCTACATACATTGGCAATATGTAAATTATAACCAGAAATGTTACTATATTAAAGAAGTTTAGAATAAGGGATGACTTTGGTTCATGAAACGCGAGGAAGAATTATCTGGGGAGGCTTTTGGCTTTGTCCTTAAATATTTATGATCGGGAAAGCAGGTGACCTTGGTATCTTGTGAAGATGCCGGTTTTCTTTGCTTCAAGTTCTTTATGACGGTGAATTATTGATTCATCAGCTCGCCTTGTAGGCCTAATAAGTACAAACATTTGCTTACAAGTTCAAAATAATAATGTTGAGTTTATTCGTTTTTAGGGTTGATGAAAATAAGGCTGGAATTTGAATTATATAATATACAATAAGCCAACAATATTCATTATTTAATTTTCGATGCGAATTTTCTACATATTCTACATATTTGACATATTCTACGCATATTTGCGACGCGACGTGTCGAATATTATTTGCGACGCGTCGTTACCCAACCCTGGAAGAGTTACTGAGGTGAAGAACTAAAGCTAGGTAGCCGTTGGCTAGGGTGGGGGTGGGGTGAAGTGAAAGATGAGTGGGAGGTGTGGAATGGGTGACAGGGAGAGGTAGAGAGAAGGAGAGGGAGGACTACCTAAGGTTTAAGTTAGCTAGTATTGTTAAACGTAGGCTGAGGCAGATGCTATGTACAGTTTGCAAATACTAGGTCAATCTATTTGTAATACAGTTCTCAAAAGGCTACTGTATATATTGCTTGCTACTCTTTATACCAACACCAATTTAGTTACCGTAGGTAAAGGGGTGTTTCCACCATTGATCTTGGATCCCAGGAATCATTATCGGTCTGCCAAGCTCGTCAATCTTTGTAATTAAAAATTAAAACTAGGGCCTATAGGCCTATACGTCTATAACTTATTGTTACAAAAATAATTGTTCAAATCACGGATGAACTAAAGCCGAAAACAACAACAAAATGGACTAAAAAATCTTGTAAGTTTAAACAGTAGGTCCAGTATTGTGCCCAATGGTCAAATGAAACTCTTTAAAAAGAGAACTTTACCCACACTATAGGCTACAAATACCTACTTTTGCATTTCAGGACACGAGTGGCTGTCCTAATCACGGCCGTCAACACACAATAGGTGTGATCATTTGTCTCACCGCAATTGTGGCATTTCTCAATTTGGTTAGTCAGGAAACACTCCCGTTGTAGGTGTAATTGTTTACTACAATTCAGAAATTAAAAAAGTCTTCCCCAACCGGGATGTTTCGGACGATGCGGGAGACCCGTGGTTCGATTCGCGGTTGGGGCGGACTTTTTTAATTTCTGAATTGTAGTAAATAATAGCAATTGTGGTAGTAAAGTTACTACTATTATTAGTAGAAAATAGAAAATGAGTGTGTGAAAAACAAGCTACGCGTACTTTACAACCGTAGGTACCCAAAATTAGCATAACCAACAAAGCCCTACTATATTATTATTTGGTAGCTGAAATGTGATAAACTTAATACCTAAATGATAGTCAACAAACAATACCAGTACCCCACCCCTAAATCTATTTTTAGAACATTTTTTAAAATTTACTTGGCACAAACTTAACTGCATGTAACCACAAAAGGCATAGTGGCACTGTACATTCATAATGGTTGTTTTGCCTTTATACTAGGCATATACTGTGTGTAGGACTACTATAAGGTACTAGTACAATCAAGCTCAATTACACAAAATTCCACTTTTATACGTTTATAGAAATTATAAACAATTCCTTGACTTAATTTGGCAAGACCTAATTTATCCCCATAAAAAATTATAAGTAGGCCTATGGCAAGTACCATTTTCACCCCCCTTCAGCTTCTCATTAAAAGAGGATTTGGTTGAAAGGTGTAAACGTAAATTGTATTCCAAATTCCAGTCCCAATCTCAAAAGTCAAAACCATAAATTTAAGTGGCACAGTAGGACTGTAGGCCTATTTATGTAAAATGGGATGCTATAAATTTACTATGCACAGCCATTTATAAATAGAATAAAAGTGACTATGTATACATTTACGGCATAGGCCTACCTACTTACTTGACACATAAATTCGGTAGGGCCTATAGGCTAGATGTAAAAGTAAAACAGTAGGCCCTAGGTCTAAAAGGAGTTCTATGAGAGGCATCTTGTAATCAATAGGCCTAGGGAATTTGCATAAGTTCCCGATATCGGTAAAAGTATGTGCAATATATAGATATTCGTCTAAAAATGATATAAACGTCAATTTAAGTGTTTTGAAATTGAATCGTTCAATATCTTTTGAGGGTCAGAGCTAGACATTTTAAATTTCCTGCACATTTATTTTGAAACGGCTGCCTACGTCACCGGCCCTCATGATGAACACGGCCGCCTAGATAAACGGCAAAATTCCCTCCTTTTACCAAAGTCTTTGGTTCATACAACAATAGCAAACAATAAAGAACAGTTGATGTCCATTTCCAAGTATTATAATCAACATTGTGTTTTTAGTTTTTACTTATTATTACTAGGCCGCTTCGCGAACGCTTTTTTTAGTCGCGTTGATGGATGAGCTTTTTTGTAAGTTTTTAGTTTGGGTAGGACCACTTTTCCTTTGCAAGTGCTTTTTTGAATGCATTGTAGGTGATTGTTGTCAAGTTTCTATTCTTGTTGTTCCATTGTTAATTGTTATTATAAACCTAAAAAGACATTAAAACCTTTATTCTATGGATTCTGGCTAACATTTTCAACTTTTTCTTTCAAAAAGCAATACATAACCATTAGGCCTTCCTTAATGTCCATGTAAAATATGAACGTTGTAGCCCCACCCGATTGGTTAGAATCGGACCAAATGTCACGAAAATATCGCACTAAAAATCGTAAAAAATCATAAAAGTACGATATTCATGAGAAATATTTCTTCGATTGTACCAAACAACGTGGCAGGTCTAAGTTCAGAGATTTCGAAGGTCCCCTCCAATTTTCATCAAGATCGCATATGCCGTTTGCCTGGTAGAGTGCAAACAAACAGAAAAAAACGAGATAAATTTTTTGGGGGGTCAGTGAAATTGAAGTCTTCGCTTCGCTCATCCAATAAATTTAAATACAGTTAAAACTTAAAATCTTACGTCATGATATAGGCCTACCGACTAAAAACGTATAAAATAAAATATTAAGCATAAATTAGAACAAACTAAATGTCAAAATGTGCTTCCACAGTCAAGATGATCTCCGAAAGCGATTAACTTGATACTATATCGTTACGTGATTGGTTGACTGGTATCATGAAGGCTGGCTGGTGACGTTTGACCGTTTTTTTTTTTTTTCGACAAAATATGTAGGAAACTTTCACCCTTATTTTATAAATGAAAATATTCTAAAAATCAAGAAAATAAGATATTTTTGTGTAAAGGAAGGTGGCCTTAACCCAGTAGAACCATAAAGTAATGTTATGCAAATTCCCTATTGCTGACAATAAGACATGAATGTATCAGGACTTCTATAGCTTACCCCGGGGAGCAGCAGATGGTTGTGTCCTTGTTATCTTCTTCCCGGAGGCGACTGCCTTACTAGCAGGTGTTGTATACTTAGAAATGTCGGAAAGTTGAGACAAGTTCTGATCAAAAGTTTCAAACCATGAGCCATTCTCAATAACGTTTTGGACACTTTCGTTACTGTCCGGCGAAAGTAGGCGTATGCACGGGATTTTAGTTGGCAGAAGTGGCTCCGTGTTCGGCGATATTAGGCCTATGTCGGATGTGTCGGGAACAGAGTATGAACTTGGTGATTTGATGTAAGTCTCATTACTGCATCGGCGTAGCTTGGTTTCATGGTCGTCCGGTTCGACAAGTTTAGGCAAACCGTACATTATGTTATCAATGGTATGAGCGACAGATTCTTTGGAATGTGGCGTTTGTTTCAGTTGTTCGAATACGATGCCTACTTCATCAGCCTCGTCAAAGTTAAGAGCTTTGGGTCTACAAATGGCAACAGATATCGGCTCGTCATTCAGAAATAATTCGTTGTCCATATATTCAAGGAACTTGTTTGGAGATACATTTACAGGTTTGGTTGTAAGATGCTGCTCCCGCATTAAAGAGGCACCCTTGGTCTCGTCTAGACTGTCGCTGCTAAACTTCTCCGATTCTGACGAAGTACTACTCTTCTTTTCAGTGAAAACAGTTTTTACGTCGAGACCTTGTCACTGAATAAGTCATTTCCTCAACAATATTTTCAAACTTTGTTTCAGTAGTTGTATATGTTGTTTTCCTAGTTCGAGGAGTAGTGATGGAAGAATTGCGATTCTTTTCCTTCAACACTCCTATGTTAACGTCATTGGATCCAGAAGAGATATTGCAATACTTTCTCTTCGAGGTTAAGTTAGTACTCTGTTGTTGAAGTGGTGATGGAGGCTGTTTACCTTTAACGGGCAGCATCTCTTCTGTTCCAGATGATAAGGGTGGCCCTTTTTTGGCCGTGTATGTGGTTCGTCGAAGCGGAGAGGGCTCGACATCGCAAGGAGGTAATTGCGTTCCCATTAAAGAGAAGAATGTCTCTTCATTGTATGTGTTTCTATTGTCGGTAGTCACGTACGTGGTTCGACGCCAAGGTGAGGCGGGTACAGTGCACGGAGGTAGTTGATTATCGGTTAAAGGCCTGAAATTCTCTCCTTTAACAAAGTTTCTGATGCTAGAGTCGATGTCATATGTGGTGCGTCTCAGAGGCGAAGGGGCAACGGTGCACGGGGGAAGTCGGCTGTGCCACTTATCTTCTAGAATATTATTGACGTGGGCAAATTCTTCCAATTCCGGTTTCTCAAAAGTGTTTCTACGAAATGGGGAAGAGGGTATATCAAATAATTCGCTGGGAGAAGTAGACGACAAATCTCGTCGAGGCTTGGGTGTGCGTATGTAATCAATATTGACTGGTGAAAATGTGGCAGCTGACACCATATTGACAAAGTCCTCTGAGAAGCTTCTCGAACGTCGGGACTTGGAATGTAGCAAACGGGAAGATCCTTCAGTGCTCCGCGATCTCCTAGACTTGGCAGGTGGAGAGTGAAGACGAGCCGACGGTGACCAAACATTTCTCGAGTATCTACGGACGGTCTTCTCAGTAGAGACAGGCGAGTGCATGAACGATTTTATCGAAGTAGAGCTAGAATTTGTAGCAGATTTCTTTGCCTTTGTGATATTCGGTGAGTTATTCTCTTTATTCGGTGTAGGCCCAGTCATTCTTTTATGGCCTTGTGTTAATACGTGTTGACGATTTAAATTAGACGATTTACTTTAGGTGAAACAAACTTGGCATTCTTTTTAGGGATTTGATAAACTGGATCCATCGAGTTTTGAGGTCGCAAAGGTCTTGTGGTTCGTTTACGTTTCTGGAAATATAAAACATCCACCATTAGCACTGGCCTACTCTATTGCCGACTGGTAACCTACCTAAATGAATAAGTAGGACTAAGTTGCCAGCAAGTTTACAGATTCAATAAGAAACATTGAATTATTGGTCTGCTAGTTGTTTCTTACCTTGATGGGGGCAATGGAGTTGAACAAGATGTGAACAGGTAAATCCATGCGAGCATTTGAACTGTACTTCACTCGGAAAGTTTCACGCCACGAACCCTGTTTGATTGGAGTCCAACGTATACCGATAGTGGCATTTTCATAAGCATTCAAGTGAAGTTGGGTTTGGCTAAATACAAAGTTGTGTTCTGAAGAAGGCAGCTTCACTAACTGGACCTAGAAAGGAATACAATACCACGTTAGTAGGCCTATTAATTGTAATAGTAAACTCAAAATCTAGGCCTATGCTAGGCCCAGATAAATGCCACACATGGCCTTGATTTTTTTTTTAAAGGAAAGATGTAGGTTAACTACTGTGGTCTCAAAAACCTTTAATTGGGCTTAATTAAATGTAAGCACAGGTGCGGTCAGACAGGTACCTATCCAAGAATCGAAAAAGAGCTTGAACGAACTTAAACCAGATTTTGGCATCATTACCACGAAGCAAATGTTTAGACAAAAGTAGACCAGTCAAAAGACCGGTGAAAAACCCGCGTGTTGCAAGACCTCCAGGTGTCACCTTACTGCCTTACTGGTACGTATATTTTTTTTAAATATATACAATACTGGTAGGTAGTGAAAACTGTTACATTGTGTAGGCCTACTCTGGTAATATTACGATGACAATTACAGATTCTGTGCTCGTACTTAGCTTGCCAAAGTATGTAATTACCTACCACCTCTTTGTTCCCTGAGAATTAGGGGTGTGCGAATCCATGTTTTTCATTTCGAATCCGAATCAAATCTTTCCGAAGATTTGGGAATCCGAAGCAAATTCGAATCTTTTCCAATGGAATTTTGCGTAGCCTATCGTTAACCCATTGCGCCATGAATACGGAACCGTTCCGTATTCCGCGAGTCTGGCCCAAAATCCGACATACGGAACAGTTCCGTGTCCGTTTCCGTTTGTCTTTGAATTCGCGCCAAACCAGCGTAGTTCAGTCAATCTCACACAGATAGGAGCACTTTATGGTGGCTGACTCTTTTACCGACGTGGTTGAGTTTTTTCCCCGATTAGTTCTCGACCACGGCCATTTCACAGACGACTACAAATAATATGAAGGCCTACAAATTGTCAAGGCGGTGCGCCGTAACAGAAATAGGCTTCTCAGCTGTTGTTTACTTCATAAAACTGACGTAAAGCTCCTGAATGTTACGAGATGGCGAATCTGAAGACGATTGTGCTGAATTTCTAATGAGCGTGATATATTGTGAGATTCAGGAAGTGTTGTTGATTTGCTTGCAAATGATGCAAGCGATAATAATGATGTGGATGAAGACTAGAGTGCTTCTAACCAAGATAAAATAAGATGATGACACAAGTAGGGTTAGGCCTAGGGCTGGCGGGAATATAAACTAGAAAAGCAAAGCATATGAACTAAAAACAATAGGCCTAGGCCTACAATTTTGTGCATTCATGCGATTTCGGCCCATAGACAGGGTGCGGCAGGGTGCCATGCTGCCATCCCCCGTAATACGAATTTAACTGCTTCCGTACGGGCAAAATAAGCAAAATCAACTCATGGCTCAATGGGTTAAGAGAATGTGCAAAAAATTTAAAGTTGGAAAATTTGCGTCTTAAAAATGAAAATTCGAGATCTTTTATTATTTACAAAAAAAGGAAAAAAAGAATTTGATAATGCACAACTTTAAAAAAAACGCCTAGCTTAAAATTATCAGTAGGGGCTTATCACAAATTCCAGGACAATGTATGATTAATTTAAAAGAAAAACAAGCACATAAGAGTGAGAATCAGTTTAATTGGATGAGCGTAGCAAAGATTCCATTTCACTACACTGAAGAAAAAAAATCCAGAATGTTTTTTTTCCTTTCTTTTTTTTGTATTTTTGTGTGTTTGTTAACACGATTCCGGCTAAACCGATACTCCAATTGAGATGAAATTTTCTGGAGGCCTTCGAAATCTCTGAACTTAGAACTGCCACGTTTTTGAACGCAATCGAAAAATTATTTCTCATTAAAATCGCAATTTTACTATTTTTTTTTCGATTTTTAAAACATTTCTTCGACTGTTAACACCTGCATGCTTTATCCGATTGTAATGATTTTTTTTTACACAGTGCCTTTATTTTATGAATTAATATATTCTTGTGAAATTTGAGCGTAATCAAAAAATTATTTCTCATGAAAATCAGTTTTACGATTTTTTGTTGATTTTTTAACTTTCTTCGGCTTATAACACCTACATGCTTTATCAGATTGTAATGACTTTTTTACAGAACCTTAATTTTATGAATTGAGAAATTCGAGTGGAATCGAATAATTATTTCTTATGAATATCGCAATTTTACGCTTTTTTTGTGTTTAAACAATTACGCTCATCCAACAACGCGCCTGAAAAAGCGTTTGCGAAGCTTCCTGGTTTTAAGCTCAATTAGCGTGCAGTTTTCTAAGTTTCTGAAAGTTTTTACTACCAGATTAATTTAGATTACCCGAGACCTCCACCAAATTTACGAAATTATGCATTTTTTGTGTAATGTCAATATTTTGATATGAAGTATTTTGAGCTTACTCGCGTACAAACGATTATTACGATCTCACAATTGCGCTTTATGACCCGGCACCTCCACCATATGTACCAGCCAGGAGCCCAGGATTAATTTAATTTTGACTACCTACCCGGCACCTCCACCAAAACTTTGAAAAAAAGCTTTGTTTGAAATTTTGTGACCTAATTTGCGTTTAAACTTTAAAGACATAATTGCTGCCTTCTTGATACATGCGGGAAAACGTCAGGAAATTCAAATTTCCGAACACTTCGAAAAGTTGACCTTGCGCGTCATTATTGGTAGGTACCGGTAATGTAGGCGCAGCAAGAAGAGTAAACAACTTAACCCAGGACTACATACAAGTGGTTTTCGATACTCGGGAGTCGGGAGGTTGCAACCAGCTTGCATACTAGGCCTGTAGGATGTGATTATACTGGGAGGTCCATCCTTCCCATCAAATTAGGACGGGTTTACAACCTTTCATAATAGAGAGGCGACATCCTAGTTTCTTTGAACCCACAAAACGCCGGGCTCAGGTTAAAATGAGATAGTGGAAATGCCGGTCTTAACAAAGAGCAAAGAAAATGAGGTGCTGAGCCTGGCTAGCAAGCACTGATAAGCCGTAGCCCGTAAATGGTGACTCGTCATCCCCCGACCCGATGCATGTTGGAATAGGGTTTGACATTATAATAGTATTATTAGGACTATTATTATTAAATTATTAATATAGCACAACACTCTTGTCTCTCTACTGATAATCTCTCGTTCACACACTTCATCTAAACTCAAGATCGAGGCTTAGTGTAGATAAATGCCACATAGTCTTTAGAAGCTTAAATTTATAAAACAATAAAACAAGGAAAGATGTAAAGTAGCCTACTGCGACCACTAAAATCTTTAATTGGGCTGAATCGAATGTAAGAACAGGTGCGGTCAGACAAGTAGCAAAGGATTGAGAAAGAGTTTTTTTTGTTACAAAATGTGTTTATTTTATTTATTTATTAATAGTATTGCACTCTACGCTCTAGTTACGCTACTGCTCTCTTGTTCACACACTGCCTTCTAAACTCTTGACATACTGGTGCCTTCCTTATCCTACATTAGGGTGCGAATTATAAGATAAAGTTTTATTCAGTCTTTTTTGTACAGTACATTATAATGAAATAAAATAAATTATTTAATTATACTACATGTTTGTATACCGGTAGGCCTACATCAATTATAATAAGCATTTAATAGTAATATTTTCTAAACAGGTACCGGTAATATGGGGTGAATAGGAACAAAACTTCCTCTAAATAATACTAAATTCGTATTTGCCGCTCTTTTTAAACGGCTCACATTAGGTTGTCAGTAGTTAATACACTACATTTTGCAGTACCCTCTAAAAATAGACTAAACTTGACAACCATTGCCTTCATAATAGAAAATCAGCCTCAATGTTATGAAAAGCATTGGCACATTTAAGAGAGCTGATAAACTTTGTCATTTCTCTTTATCTGGTAAGAGTTACATATCTTATAAACGTAGGACTCCATTATCAACATACAGTATATATTTTTTTAAATGTAATTTGTGTTCCTATTGACTCCAGGCTAGGGTTAATAGGAACAGCTAGCACATCTATATGCTTTTTCAGGCATATTTATACCCCTGTTCCTATTGACCTCACATGGAGGTTGTTGGATTACATGCTACGAACGCCTGCGCGACGGGCAACCCGCCGTACGGCGGAGTGGCCAACTACGAGTCACCGCCTCCTTGCAGTGCTTAGACTCCCGTCTTAGTACGATCTACAGGGCTGAGTATAAACCACGTTTCGTCGGCCCGCTCAGACACCTTAGAAGTGACAAAACTAGTGAACTTATAACAGGTTATGGGCCTAGTTCATAGTTAAATCTGTAGGTAAAGTGTATAAGTCATTCACCCAGCACAGTTCAGCGAAAACCCTGCTAATCCCGCAGCAGAGTTGGCGCCTAAGCAGGTGAGCGACCAACCTAACCTATAGCCTAGCCTAGGCCTAGGCCTAGCCCCAAGGCCTAGCCATGTCGTCCGCGGACGGGAAAGTCTCCATACAAAAACTCAACAACAAAAATTACCAGCTGTGGAAGTTCAAAATAGAAATGCTGTTGAGCAAGGACGACCTCTGGGACACAGTTGAGGAAGATACGCCATCACAGCCTAATTCAGCATGGAAAAAGAAAGACCAACGTGCCAGGGCCACAATATGCCTACTTCTCGAGGACGACCAGCTGATCCACGTGCGGAATGAAACGTCCGCCCGATCAGTGTGGTTGGCCCTGAGAAAGGTGCACGAAAGGTCTAACTTAACCTCAAAGTTGTATCTCCTCAGGAAACTGTACAGCCTCAGGCTCAAAAACGAGCAAAGTATGGATGAGCACATCAACAGAACACTTGAGCTAGTTAATGAGCTCAGGGGACTGGGCGAAGAGCTCAAGGAAAACCACGTCGCAGCCCTCCTGTTGTGTAGCCTGCCAGAGAACTATGGCATGCTAATCACAGCACTTGAGGCTAGACCCGAGGGTGACATAACACTCGAATTCGTTATCGGCAAGCTCAAGGACGAGTTTAACCGAAGAACGGAAACAGAATTGGGGGTCGAATACAATGAAGCTGTATTAAAAACCGGACCTCAATACGGGACAGTGGAAAGAATGAAGTGCTTCCACTGCAACAAACCCGGTCACCTAAAGAAGGACTGCCGGACCCTCAAGAGAGAAACAAAGTTTCAACAGGGAAAAAGTCAAGAGCGCCATAAGAGGCGAGGCCGGATCAAGCGACGATGAAGAACCGCGCAACGTATGTTTCAAGGCGGAGGAAGTCAAGAAAACAACCACATGGTTCATTGACTCGGGAGCAACATGCCATATGACTAATGACAGGGCATTTTTTTCAAGACTCGACGAGAAGTCGTGCACCGTCTCACTCGCAAACGGGAGCTCCATGCAGTCCGAGGGAGTGGGGGAGGGGTTCCTGAAATGCAAGGTGGGTCCGTCACCCAGGAGACCCGTGAACGTGCTGCTCAAAAGCGTGCTGTACATCCCCAGCCTCGACGGCAGCCTGATATCGGTGCCCACACTAACCAAGCTTGGGTTCTCAGTAAAATTCGACAGCAATCAGTGCACGGTCTCAAAAACCGGAGAAACCCTAGCCATAGGCCTCCGGAAAAAGCAACTCTTCGAAGTCTGGCTAGACAGTGACGAAACGAGGCAACGCGCAAAGTCTGCTATCCAAGAGGAAAATCATGAGAACTGCATCCACCTATGGCACAGACGCATGGGACACCGAAACCCCGACGCCGTCAGAAGACTGAAGAAAGAAAATCTAGCAACTGGTATGACACTCGGTGACTGCGACATGCGGGAAAAGTGCATTACATGCGTGAAGGGTAAGCTAACCAAAAAGCCTTTCCCGAAGAAAAGCGAGGAACGGGCAGATAAACCTCTCGGATTGGTCCATTCTGACCTGTGCGGACCGATGAATACCGAAACCCCTGGCGGAAAGAGGTACATCATGACACTGACTGACGACTACTCCAGATACTGCACGGTCTACCTACTGAGAACTAAAGACGAAGTTTTGGACAAGCTGAAGTTTACTCGGCAAGAGTCAACAACATCTTTAACACCAAAATTAAGAAGATTAGGTGCGACAACGGGAGAGAATACAAAAATGCAGCCGTCAAATCGTTCCTGGACAAGGAAGGCATCGAACTGCAACTCTCTGTACCGTACTCTCCCCAACAAAACGGAGTAGCCGAAAGGAAGAACCGCTCCCTTACAGAAATGGCAAGATGCATGCTACTCGACGCGTCCCTCCCAACAAAGTACTGGGGAGAAGCAGTAGTCACCGCCAACTACCTACAAAACCGCTTGCCCAGCAAATCGGTTGAAAAAACTCCGTATGAACTGTGGTTCGGCAGCAAACCGAACGTCTCCCACATCCGAGTTTTTGGAAGCAAAGTCTACAGCCATATCCCCAAGGAGAAGAGGACGAAGCTAGACCCCCGAGCCGAAGAAGGAACTCTCGTTGGATACAGCGAAGAAGCCAAGGGATACCGCGTACTTAACACAGCTACCGGGAAAATCATCGTCAGCAGAACCGTCACATTCACAGAAACCAGGATGAAAGACAGCTTCGAAGTTATCAGCAAAAGACCGGAATGGGAAGAAGCAGCGAACGTAGACTCGGGTAACCTCAATCTCACAAAGAACCAGGAAGCCGCCGTCGAACACGCAGATAACCCCAGCGACAATGATCAAGAGACAGCCGAACCGGCTTCCGAAGACACCAGAAAATCCTCAAGACCTAGCAAAGGGATTCCTCCCAAGAGACTATCGTACCTAGCCAGAGAAGAGGTCGTCGAACCAGGAAGTTGGAGAGAAATGACCCAAATGAAGGGAGACCTGAAGGAAGAGTGGACAAAAGCGGCAAACGAGGAATATGAATCTCTCATGGCCAACGCCACTTGGTCATTGACTACCCTGCCCGAAAACAAGAAAGCAATCGGAAGCAAGTGGACCTTCAAGGCCAAAGAAAATGCAAGCGGAAACATAGAACGCTTCAAAGCCAGGTTAGTCGCAAAAGGATTCTCTCAGAAGTACGGAGAAGACTACGACGAGACATTCGCCCCAGTGGCCAAATACGCCACCATCAGAACCCTACTCGCAATAGCCACTGTTAAAGACCTAAAAATAAGGCACATGGATGTGTCGACTGCATTCCTCAACGGCAACCTATCCGAGGAAGTGTACATGAAGCAGCCGGAAGGGTTCGTCATTCCAGGACAAGAAGACATGGTGTGCAAGCTCAATAAAAGCTTGTACGGTCTAAAGCAATCGGCCAGGACCTGGAATTCCAAAGCCCACGATACAATAACCAAGTTGGGGTTCTCACAAAGCAAAGCTGATGCTTGTTTGTACGTGAAAAGGAGCGGACAAACGTACACCTACGTCACCATTTACGTAGATGACCTGCTAGTATGCGCAACCACGGAAGAGGAGCTCGACCAACTTCATGTAGACCTGAATAGCTCTTTCACCACAAAAGACCTAGGCGAGGCAAACAACTACCTAGGGATTGAAATAGACAGAGATGCAAACGGGGACATGCTGCTACACCAACGCGGAAAGATACATACCATTATTGAACGGTTCGGATTGTCAAGTGCCAAGTGTAGCACAACACCCATGGACGCCAGCTACCTGAGCCAAACCGGAGAGGAAAACCTACTACCCGATAACAAAGAGTACCGACAAGCAGTGGGGGCACTCCTGTACCTTGCAAACGTCACACGCCCAGACATCGCCACCGCCATGAGTATCCTGAGCAGGAGACTCGAAAATCCCAGGGCCATGGACTGGACGGCGGTAAAGAGAGTGATACGCTACCTAAAAGGCACCGCCGCTCTCCCACTAAGGATCAGTGCTTCAGGGGGCACTGTTCTCTCTCAGGATTCACGGACGCAGACTGGGGAGGTGACCAAATGGACAGAAAATCGAGGAGCGGTTACATATTTCAACTAGGAAGCAATACAATATCCTGGTTGAGCAGAAAACAAAACTGCGTAGCCCTCTCCTCAACCGAAGCAGAGTACGTGGCCACCACTCTAGCTTGCCAAGAGGCTACATGGCTCCGACAGCTCCTAAGCGACCTAGGACATGCCCAGGAAGACCCAACGGTACTGCACGAGGACAACCAGGGGTGCATTAACCTAGCCACGTCTGAGAAAATAGGCAACCGAGTGAAACATATAGATCTCAGGTACCACTATATCCGAGACGTCGTAGACCAAGGCACCGTCCGCCTGGAATACTGCCCCACGGAAGACATGCGTGCGGACATACTAACGAAGCCGCTGCCGGGTCCCAGGTTCGCAGCACTGCGGGAGAAGATAGGGCTTGCAGCCAGCGACCCGCGCGAAGGACGTCCGTCGAGTGGGGGTGTTGGATTACATGCTACGAACGCCTGCGCGACGGGCAACCCGCCGTACGGCGGAGTGGCCAACTACGAGTCACCGCCTCCTTGCAGTGCTTAGACTCCCGTCTTAGTACGATCTACAGGGCTGAGTATAAACCACGTTTCGTCGGCCCGCTCAGACACCTTAGAAGTGACAAAACTAGTGAACTTATAACAGAGGTGAATAGGAACGCACAATATAAGTATAAAATATTCATATTTCATATTCTCTGTTGATGGTTGGTAATATTATTAAAAGAAACCACATAGCCATCATTTAAAAAATATCTCACTGGTTTAATATGATTCATGTTGAAATAACAAGAAGTTTACTTACGAAACCTGTTCCTATTCACCCCACATTACGGTAACTTAAGAAATGGGGGGATTTCACTATACTCTGGTTATTTCATCCCTGGCTCTGTTTTACTGAAAGATATCCCCACTGGGGATGGCTAAATCCCCACCTCTGGGTAACCATCTCATTATCAAGTGACTTATCTCATAACGTTAATAAATATGGCGTCAATTTACACATATTCCTAGCCAGGAAGTGTTTGTGCGTTAATATAACCAAAGCAATGGACTATTTGTCCCAGACTCCCTGACCTCAGATTGCTTCTAAGGCCATCTCAAAGGCAATAATAACCCAAGAAAAATTTGCCTCCGGCGGCTGGGGCTTTGCCCAGACCCCTTGCAACTTACTATATACAGGCTCAGCCATCCCCCCCCCTCTGCCAAGCCGGCTATTTGCCCTGGCATACATGTGTTTAAGTGTAGGTAGGTAGCCTACTTACATGGTCATAAAAATGTTTTCTAAAATAACCAGGCCTATAGAAAAAAACAGTAGTATTGGAGTAGGGATGTCAATACCCGGAAATTTTCGTACCCGGGTACCCGCGATCGATACCAGAGATACCCGCGGGTAGTAAATGTTCGATTTATCGTCATGGGTGTCAAATGATTCAGAAAATCATTGGCAGTTGAAAAGTAGTATTGGTAAAAGGCCACGTATGTTTTAGTGTACGATGACTCAATGGGTTCGGAGCAACTACATCAAGCGGAAAGGAACACTGATTGATTACTACATTCCTTTCATGCGCATATGTACGCAACCGAAATCGGATCGTAGGCTGATCAAGGTCAATCCTTGTCTTTATCCCAATGCATGATCTCCCGCTCCCCGCGCAACATTTCCGTATCAGTTCATTCAAAGTGATCTTCCACTTCACACGAAATTAGGGATGGTACGTGTACACGTTTACTAATTATCCTTGATCAGTAAACTATTTTTATTTTATGCTGTTTTATCCTGTGTGCGACCAGCCGAACTGTAGTTGCTCATGAATCAATTTAGGCCAACGGTCATTGTTTCATTCATACACGCGAGTAGTGTCCAATTTCAACACCCTTCCAGTCTTTACATCGGCAGCTTTGAGTCATCGCAAACTCGAGGTCTACAGTCAAACGTCATTACAACCGGGCAGATAACACTCATTTTTTAGTGTTTCTGCGCTCCCGATTACGAAATTCGGTGCATTGGCATCTGTTTTGTCTCGAGCAACCAAATCGTATAGTTTGCTTCAAGGTCAAGCCTTGTTTGCCGCTATCTCTAAGCCCCCCCCCCCCCACCCGCGTCGAATTCCGTATTAGATCATTCAACAATCTCACTCAATCACTCGTTGCTACAATCACAGCAGCCAGCCATGAGCGGTATCTGGGTATCTGGGGTATAATGACGCGATGTATTGTCCGTTCCGTGAAAAAGATCGCGATGGACAAGAAAAGAACGGGTAATTCCGGGTAACGGGTAATGGAAAATTGGACCCGTACCCGTTGACATCCCTATTTTGGAGTAAGAAAGTCAACATCCCTATTATAAACAAAGAAATTGAGAAGACCATAAATAAGCAAGTCTTTTGAGAAGACCAAAACTACTTTTTTTCATTTTTTTGGTCCATGTATAGCCCCAATACTGCATCTTTTTAAAAGCATTTTTTTTGTGGATGATTTTATAATTGATATTTTAAGATTTTACAATAGGGTAGGGCCTACACTTTGGCCTACCCCTGACCAGGACATGTGATATGTTTTTAATACTACATAATATGGTATCTAGCTTACCGGTAGGCCTACATTGATTTTTGTGTTTTCTGGTTCATGCTGAGCGTATTTCAAAATAGTATCACACGTGCTAGGCCTAACACCAGTAAGTTCAGCTTAAAAAAGCCGCAATATATTGAGAGTTGCGTGGACAAAAAATGTGAAAACATGGTTTTGGTCAAGATTCTCTGAAGACTATTTGTGACGTTACCTAAATACTTCAAAACTACTGGTTGTTAATGGGAAACAATCTTGTGCCCTCACAACCCTAAGAGATTTTCACCTGAACGTTACTGCTGCTGTTTCTTAATGTTTAAGCGGGCAATCAGCAACTGTTCCAAGCTCAACATTTTCAAAAAGAAAATTGTAGGAGGCTTCTGGAATGGAGCAAGAAGAAGAATGGGAACTTCTTCATTTTCCTCACACACAGATTTAGCTCCTCTTGGGCTTATTTTAACCTGCAACAATAAAACACTATTTGTAGACAATTTTGCTGGGCCCCTACCGGTAGGTAGGGGCCTAATAAAAAGGAGCACAATTGTAAAATTACTATTTGGTAGGGTCTATAATAATAACTTTATTACATTACATACCCAAGGAAAGTAATTAGGCCTACTACTTCTTTAAAAATAAAGAACTATAAAAACAAAGTCTGCTATGTATCTCGGGAAAACTAAGGCTTTTTGCTCCTCAATGGCAGGCATTTAGAATTTCCAAATCATATCGGCGGTCGGGCGTATAGCCTGAGGAATGCTATAGCCTAGTTCCTAGTATGCTTTGACCCGTACTATGGCAGTGTCACTAGGATTGCCAGAATTTAAATTCAAGGTAGGGACAAATCTTTCCAGCCCAAAAATAGCATGGGGGTTTGGGAGGCCCTGCCCCCCAAACAAATAGTGCTGAAACGCCAAAAATTGTTAAAACTAGGCTTTAACAGTGCGTTCTGAGCGTTTAAAAAATACCGGTTTTAATGAATGAAAATATTGTCGTTTTTTGTAGTGCAAAAATCAGAAAACCATAAAAAATGCATTGGGATCAAATTTAAAATTCTACCAAGTGGGACAATTTTTATCCCGCCTGGTGTAGACCTACTGGCTGGCAGGATTTAAAAATTGAATATCGGGACAAAGTGGGACGTATGGCAAACCCTAAGTGGCAGGGCCGTGGCCTTACAACATATAAATCTTACATCATTATTTGGGGGACTATGCCAGAATATAAGATCTAGCCTAATTAGGCCTAGGCCTATGTAGCCTAGTTAGTATAGGAGTGCCAACATCCCCTAAACCCCAAAAAAAACAAAGCAAAAAGTTAGTAAAAAGTGACGAGATGGCATAGGCCTACGACATTTTACCGAATATAAGAATATAAGCCTAGGTAGCCTATGGTAGGGCCACCGCCTACCCAGAACATTTGGTCAGCTAGCCCAGGAATGGTAGACCCTATGCCATTGGTTTCGTAGCTTAGCCTAGTTTGACACTTAAATAGGTAGGTATCCCTACAATGGCCTACAAAGGCTCAAGGAACTAGTAGGCCTACTAGGGGCCTAGGATAAGATAACATGAAGCACAGGGGGTTAAATATTTGCTGGCTGTCAGCTGGTGTGTACACTACAAAGAGCACAACATACCTTTTTGGGGTTATTCAATGACACTACTCATCACAAAGGCCTCTGAGGCTAGGCTAGGAATAGGCCCTTCCTAGGCCCAGTCTAAAATTTAATTGGTTAAATTTCCCCCAATTTGGAAAAGGCAGGGCAGCTGCTGTTGGTGGAGCCAATGTCTAGAATCTTAACTTTAGGACGACAGCAATGAAATCCAGACTTCGGCCCTTTGGCGCTCTAGGCCTAGCTCTCTGTTATAGGCCGGTCGAGAGGCTCTAGTCATGTTGTGTGGTGTAGGGTCTATGTTTCGTGTGAAGCAACCTACACCTAGGGGGCTAGGCCTCCCCCTAAGCTATGAAAAGAAGAACTGGAGACTAGCTAGGCCCTAACTCTAGCAATGCCTTGGCATGCTGACCACATGTCATATAGGGCTAGGGCCTACGTTTACATGCAGTTTTGAAAAAGTTTTGACTTGAGTCAAGTCAAAAAGATGTGAGTTTACATTATACAGATCTGAAAATGTTCTCAAACTATTATTTAGGCCTGCCTAGAGTTCACTTATTTTCCCGGTAGACAGCACAATGTATTATTAAAAAAAATTCCACTGTTTTCTAAAGAAGAAAATTTATAATTTTATTGCCTACCCTAGGCCTATAACATAGGCTAAAGAGGGCCTATAACCAGACCTGGGTAAGTTACTTTTGAAAAGTAATGAAATTACATTACTCATTACTTCAGCTAAAATGTAACTAAATTACTATTAAGTTACTTTTCCCAAAAAAGTAATTAAATTACGTTACTTTTTATGAAAAAAAGTAGTGAAATTACTTTCAAAAATTAACTTTTAATTTAAAATGTATCTTGACGTGCGGACGAGTATGACGCAAGTGCTTTGTCTGCCGATGGCGGGTCTTAGACAGGGTGGGTTTTCCACGGCCACACTTTAAAACCGCGGAGGCCTATCACAGAGATATTGTAGATATCGACGTATAGATGTATAGTAAATTATTGATTACGGCGGGTGGACATCTATCGGCGATATGTTTTAACAATTCGACTATCGATTTATTTGACACAGACTTGAATGTTTTTTGATTGTCCAAGGGTTTGGGATAAAAAAAAACGGGGCGGTCAACGGGCCCCTCTCGTCCCTAGAAAGCGGAAATGTACCAAAAGTAAAACAGGGCAGGATTCTGGAAAAAAAAACCCTCGGCAAAAAAAAGT
>JAMZAV010009813.1:0-18741 GCA_024449915.1 Sweltsa coloradensis
GAATTTTGAAGGTAATTTTTTTTTTTTGAGAGATAGGAAAAATTTTAAAAACTGACGATAAATATCCGCTTTCCGGTTTTAACCCGAAAAACAACGAACTCACAACACAATTTTAAAACGGGAAAAAAACCAAAAAATATTAAAATCTCATAAAAAATAACTAACCAAATAAAAATAAAAAAAATGAATAAAAAGTAATATAAAAATAAAAATAAAAATAAAAATAATATAATTTTTTTTTTTTTTTAATAATTTTTTTTTTTTTTTTTTTGGAAGTCATATTTAAATACATATTATTTTATTGGAATAATTAAAACTAAAAAATAAAATAAAATAAAATAAAAATAAAAATAATAATAAAAAATTAAAAATAATAATAAAAAATAAAATAATATAAAAAATAATTAATATAATAAAAAATAATAATAATAATAATAAAAATTAAAAATAATAACTAAAATAATAATTAATAATTTTTTTTAATTAATTTATTAATTAATTTGTACTTTTTTTAATGTTTTGGTCCAAAAAGCCTTAAAGATGGCTTGTCTTGGGGTTTAAACCACAAAAATGTGTACTTTCATA
The DNA here is from genome assembly GCA_024449915.1 of Sweltsa coloradensis. Taxonomy (NCBI): domain Eukaryota; kingdom Metazoa; phylum Arthropoda; class Insecta; order Plecoptera; family Chloroperlidae; genus Sweltsa; species Sweltsa coloradensis. The sequence goes on from JAMZAV010009813.1 coordinate 586, forward strand.
AAACTACGGTTTGTGCAAGTTTTCCCAAAATAAAAATAAAAAAAACAAACTCTGGAACACCTCCAATATAACAAAAAAACTAAAAAAAAAAACTTGAATTTTGAATAAAAATATTAACTTGAGGTAACACAAAAAAAAAACACGTATTAGATAAATAATTTACATACTTGCCCCAAGTACTAAATATTTCAAGACTCCCTCCAAAAAAAAAAAAAAAACAAATAGACTGGTCTTCGAAATCAATCTTAAAGCAAAAACAGGATACATAATGAAAATAGAAAATTGAAAACTGCAAAAAAAAAAAAAATGAAAAGAAAATTGGGATTGAATAAATATTGGTTTGGAGACGCACTAAAAAATGGCAAATGAAATTTTAAATTCGTTTTAAATGGCTAGATTTTTTCTAGTTTGCGCAGATGCCAGGTAGGCTGTTGAAATAGCAGGTTCAATAAAAAGGTTTTCGTTTTCCATATTTGTTTTTAAAATTTTTGGGGCAAAAAGAAATTCCCTCTTGATTTCCCCGCGTAACCCCCGTATTTTCTTTTGCTTCATATTGTCTATTGAAAAAAAATTTTAAATAAATCTAAACTTAAATGGGTATGATACAGGTAGTAATTTGCAAAAGTGATATTTCTTTTGTATGCTGTTATATCTTGGATTTTTTAATTTAATAATAATATAAAATAAATAATAATAATAATAATAATAAAAATAAAAATTTTTTTTTTTTTTTTTTTTTTTTTAAATTTATTTGGATAATTTTTTCCCATAACCTTACATATTTCATTTCGACCTTCCACAAATGCGCTCAGCTTATCTTGGCCTTTTTATTAAAGATGGATTTATTCCTTTCTGAACACTTAACCAAATATAATTGAAATTTTGATTTATCAAAATTACCGCCTGTGAGTCAAAACCATAAAATGTGATAATTATAAAGTTTGCTTATGAAAAAATTTATGAATAAAACAGAATGAAGAAATTGAAAAATACCTGAAAAAACAAAATATAAAAACACAAAACCACTTTTCCTCACTCAATATAATATTTTTTGAAGCAAATATGTCTTTAATTTTTTTTATATCTCAAAAATAATCTAATTCTTTAATTTCTGGAAGAATTTTTTAAAAAATAAAAAGGGTCAGGTAGCTTAACGATCTCTTCCATATTTATTGTTAAAGGGGGGTAACTGGAAAATTTCCCTGCACTTTTGGCTCGAGTTGAAGGTTTTGGGGTCAAAAGAATTTTATATTTTTTTTCAAAGAAATGCTTTAATAACACTTATAAAAAAAATTTTCCCAACTGGCAAAACATCAAATAGTAAATACAAATCCGAGACACATCTCCCATCAACGATTTCTCTTTCATTCTCATTTTTTAATTTTATTTTGAAATGATTTTAAATTTTTTAAGTTGCGAGAAAGACCATTACCCCAAACCGATTACCGTACGATAAACTGACTCAGCAGAGAAATATATACCTTTTTACGGTTTTAAAAATGATAAATATTTTTTACGGCGAAAAGCTGATAAGCACAGATCTTAGTCTATTGCATAGTTTCCCTTTTTAAATATCCCACAATTCTTCGATCTATTTCAAGCCAAAATAGGGATGTGTAACATAAATAATTTTTGTCTGGCATGAACATATAAACAATTTTGCCACGTTTCGTGCAAACAATTAAAATCGTGAGAAATAACCTCTAACTGGCTTCCCATCGGCTTTTAAAAGGTGGGCAGATATGCACTTCTTTTTTTTTTTCCGCTTTGATAATGAGTCCAGTCATGGTTTCCATTTCAAAGATTAAAAAAATCGCCTGCAAATATTCACTGCTTTTTTGACGTTCTTATGTATTGCTAAAAAGGGCAGCGTCGCCGCATAAAAAAAATAAAATTGAAAAATATTCTGACCATAACGTTGAATATCTAAATATAGTTAGGACCCAAAAATTGACCCTTGTGGTAGCCACTGCGACATGATTTAGTTCACTATACACATCCCCTATTTTACTTTTAGCTTTTTTATTCAAAAAAATTTTTCAAACCAGTTAAAATCGTACCTCGTACCCTATTTTTTTTTAAAGCTCTAAGATATAGTGTGATCAAGGGTATCAAAAAGGGTTTTTTGAAATCTATGAAAATACATACATAGCTTCTATCAAGTTTGGAGTTTATTATGTCAGGAAAATCTTACAGGGCTTTGGGGGCCCCCTTTTTGAAATATATTGTTTTTTTTTTATTATTTTAAATTTTGTCATATAGTTTATTAAAAAAGTCGCTACGTTCTTTTTAAATTTTTTCAATGCTTGGCAGTATTGCAAAAGGCCTGTAATTTTTTAGTCGAAAAGATCGCCCTTTTTATATATTTGGGCTTTTAAAATTTAAAATTTTTAGCTCATCTGGGTTATTCCTTCTTTTTGACAAATTTTAAAACAAAGCTATTACCGGGGCTTATTTGTCTGCAAATTATTTGTAAATCTTTTATTCAATTCCCTCTGCCAGCCTTTTTTCATATTTATCTTTTATTATATCTTTAACTTTTGCTACACTAACCGGGGGAAAGTACATTGATTGGACTTTTATCATACGCATCTTCTCTCGTAGCGTAATCAAAACATTGGATGTCCACCGGTGGATTGTATTTTCATTTTTGTCAAAAAAATATTTGCAATGCGTCTATATGTTTGGTATTGTTTCGCGTTTTCCCAGGTATTTTCTATAATTTCCTCTACTGATTTTTTTCTTTTTTCTACCACAAGACTATTGATGTTTTGCCATGTGTCCCCCCAAATATTTTTATCTCTTTCTATTTGATTAAAAATATTCCTTTTTCTTTCAAATATTTTTTTTTTAAAATATTTCTTAACTTGTTGTAATTATTCCCATCACTTCTTAAAAACCTTAACTGTGGACACTTTTCCTTTTTGAAAAGCATGGTCTCTTTTTTTCATTATTTTAGGGTTTCTTTTGTCACCCACGTTTTGCTTACTCTTTTTTTACCTTTATTCTCTCTAGTGTATAAGCCTTTCATAAACCGATTAAAATTTTGAAATTGCATCATATATTGGTACAGTTAGTAGCTACAAGAAAACTTCCCATTTTAAAACCCTTCAAAATTCCCCGTAATTTTTTCTCGTCGTGCATTTCTTGGGGAAAAACTTTATGCTCGTCATTGTTTTTTTTTATCTCATACCGGTCGATACGCTCTACATAAGATCACTGACTTTAGTTGTATACACAAATGATTTGAAGTAAGGTCAATACCTCGAAAGTAAATATGATCTAAAAATGTACTACTAAGCCGGTCGTGTACTATCTCCTCCCTTGTCGTTTTTTGAGCTTTATAAACCATTCTTTCTAGCATTGACTGATACAGTTGAACTTTATCATCATGGTTATCAAATGTGTTAAAGTGATGTCCCCCAAAATACAGTATTTTTATTGTTCCTTTCCGTAGGTTTTTTTATTTCGTTTATATAATCTGACTTTGTGATATATTTTGGGGGGTCGTAAAAGCATAGCAAGGTTACATTTTTGTTTCCCCCAAATGTTGCCCCAAAATCCCCCCAAAAAACAAAATATAAATTCTTCTCTCCCCAAACGTATTTATTCTTACATTAAAATTAATCCGCCACCTCTTTTTTTTGGTTTTTAATTTACAAAAACGATTTTCCCTTCTAAAAGAAATAATACATTTTCCAATAAATTTTTCTTCACTAAGTATCAACTGAAAATTTTTGTATGTTACATGTAGAATAACCTGCAAAATCTCCCCCGTGTTTTTTGGGGTAGCCGTAGTTTACATGCAATCACTGTTAAACCGTAATGTTTTTTTCACCCAGCCGTTTAGATCGTCTGTAGATTCACATAAACGTCTTCAAAATCATCTTTAATGTATGCATGCAACGATTTAGTTTTTTTTAATTGTCAATTTTATCAACTTTTTTTACTTATCCGTGGGGGGTATCTTCGTCTTTTCGGCAAAAAATCATCCGTTCCGGTACCAAAAAAACTTTGTCCGTTTTCTTTGCCTGTTCTTTTATAGCCCAAAAAAAGTTCCGATAGTAAAGGGAGAGGTTTTTTGTTTATGAAAAAAGTCAGGTCATCCTTTCTTAATACATTCTGAAGGAGTTGCTATTTTTAATAGAAAAAATTTTTTTTTACATCAAAAACCTTCTCTTTTTTTACGGGACACAAGCTGGCTACTACCTTATAATAATAAAAATATATAATAATAATAATAATAAAAGTAATAATAATTTTTTTTTTTTTTTTTTTTTTTAAAAAAGAAAAAACTTTTCTTTTCATTTTTTTTTATCAACAATTCGGCCATCCACAACTGCACGGACACTTAAATGTGAACTTTTACTTAAAAAAATCATGCATTGAAAAAAATGATTTTAACTAAAATTTAAAATTTCAAAAATTTAGATACAATACAATATAAGTGAATAACAAAGTATCAGTAAGCAGTGAATGCTCAGCGTGTAATAAAAAATAAAATTAAAAAAAAAAATACTACCACTAAAAAAAAAATTAAAAAAGTAGATAAAAAAAAGTATTAAAGTGCAAATTAAAAACTTATACTAGCCAAAAACATTTTTGTGAAGCAACATTTTGCAGATAATACAGTGAATAAACATTGAATAGAACAGATATAGAACAGTGAAAAACTATAGTGCTAATTCATGTACATTAATTATGAAACACTTATGTATAAAAAATACACAACAACCCTAACTTCACTGCATATTTCGTAATAAAATGCCTTTAGCTCTCTTTTGATTTCATAAATAGTCTCTAAATCTCTGATGTTCTTTGGAATACTATTAAAAAAGAAAGGTATAGTGTAGCTAAGTGTTCTTTTTACCATACTTATTTGCAACCCGTGGCAACTGGTATACTTCCGAAGATTTGGAGCGAGTAGAAGTAGTGTGGTTATACAATTTTTGTGAGTATTAATAAGTAATTAATAAGTATTATTATTAATAATAATAATAATAATAATAATAATAATAATAATAATAATAATAATAATAATAATAATAATAATAATAATAATAATAATAATAATAATAATACACGAAATTACAAGAAGACATCATTAAAGACAAGACAATTCTGGATGATAAATGTAGAAAGTGCCATTAGATCAATGAGACCATAGATCATGAAATATCGGGATGTAAAATTCTAGCCCAGTCAGACTATTTGCACAGACATAATCAAGTTGCCAACATAATTCACCAACATCTGGCCCAAAAGCGTTCGTTACTGGAGAACATCGTACCGGTATCATACTATAAGTACCAACCTGAAAAGGTATTAGAAAATGTAATTGGAAACTATATTATGATCGGGATGTTATTACAGATAAGACGATACAACATAATAGGCCTGATATCATTTTAATGGATAAATCAAAAAGGCAAACATGTATTATTGATGTAGCAATTCCACTAAGCCAAAATATTGAAACAACGTGGGACAGAAAAGTTAGTCGCTACTTCGACTTAGGACAAGAAATAAAGAAAATGTGGAAACAAGATCAAGTCACTACAATACCAATTATTGTGTCAGCCACGGCAGTTATACCAGACAACCTACACAATAGTTTACACCAACTGGACATTAACAAGAATTTATTCATCAAAATGCAGAAAGTGGTTATAATTTGTACATGCCATATAGTCCGCAAATTCCTCAATGACAATGTTTAATAAAACGATTTTATGTTGTATATTTTGTAAAGATTAAGTTAAGTATTTGAATTGAATGTTATGTTGAATACTGTATAGATTTTAGAAAAGTTTTGAATTTGCATGATTTGTTATTATTATAGGCACATGTATTGCTTGACATAGTCCGCAATACATTGCATTTACTAGTACCGGTTTGTACCGAGATGTGGAAACATGTAAATAAAAATAAAAATATTAATAATAATAATAATAATAATAATAATAATAATAATAATAATAATAATAATAATAATAATAATAATAATAATAATATTAATAATAATAACAATAATAATAATTATAATTATTATAATACGTAATTATAAATACACACACCATGGGCCATGGTGTTCTCACACTACGGTAACACCGAAAGCAAGCAAAGGTTGGAAATAGGAACTAAAGCGGCGAAAAAATCACGTCAGTATTTCGACAATGCCGCGTACAGGAGGTGGCAAAACGTCAAGTGCACGATAGCACATGTAGGTGCGTTGTTATATACACAAATATACACGGCACAATGCCCCGAAAACTACAAAATTAAATAAAAATTGAATTGTACTGTTTTTGGGGCATTCGGTCGCATGTATTTGAGAGAGAACATCTTCAATTAAGCGTGTGGTAAATGATACACGTGAAATGATTGCTTAGCATTTTACAGGTGGAACACATGGAAATGCATGAATTATTTACCGGGTGGAGCAGTTATCGCAGCGTCCCCCTGTATTTCAGTCGCGTCCGGTTCAGCGGCCACTAAATAATAATAATAAAAATAAAAATAATATAAATCAGGGTAGTTCTACAGTTAAACTGAATGAGCAAATGATTGCACGTACGTACAATTAAAAAGTAATGTTTTAGTTCTCACCAGGTTGAGCAGTGGCCGCGGCGTCCGCTTGCATCTCCCCGGCACCCGCCTCCGGCGCGGCTGGAGAACAATAACACAATTATTATACACATATTTATTAAACGATACATACACTCTACAACATCCGCTTGCAACTCCCCGGCACCCGCCTCCGGCGCGGCTGGAGAACAATAACACAAGTATTATACACATATTTATTAACACTCTCCTGGTCACATTAAACACTGGAGTTGTCTCAGACCCGAGCAACGCTTTAGAACGCTCTGGCCGGGAGAGGGTTAAACGATACATAAACTCTACAACATCCGCTTGCATCTCCCCGGCACCCGCCTCCGGCGCGGCTGGTGAACAATAACACAAGTATTATACACATATTTATTAAACGATACATACACTCTACAACATCCGCTTGCATCTCCCCGGCACCCGCCTCCGGCGTGGCTGATGAACAATAACACAAGTATTATACACATATTTATTAAACGATACATACACTCTACAACATCCGCTTGCATCTCCCCGGCACCCGCCTCCGGCGCGGCTGATGAACAATAACTAGAGATGTGCAAAAATGGTTTTTTAAAGTTTGAAAATTCGCGCCTTAAAAATAAAAATTCGCGATTTGTCGCGATTTACCAAAAAAAACACAATTTTCTCATGCACAACTTAAAAAAAAAAAAAAAAAAAAAAAAAAAAAATTGATTGATTGATTGATTGATTTTAATGATTTAAAAGAAAAACAAGCTCATGAGAGTGAAGTTCAGAATCAGTTTTAATTTTAAGCTCAATTTCAGCCTTCAGTTTTCAAAGTTTCTGACAGTTTTTACCAGAATTAATTTCGTCTACCCGGCACCTCCACCAAATTTACGAAATTATGCATTTTTTATGTGTCTTTTGATATGGATTTGAAGTATTTTGAGCTTACTCTCGTTCAAACGATTATTAAGATCTCACAATCGCGTTGTATGACCCGGCGCCTCCACCATATCTACCAGCAAGTATTAATTTAATTTCGACTTCGACCCGGCACCTCCACCAAAACTTTGAAATTTTTTTATTTTTTAAAATTTCGCGACCTAATTCGCATTTAAGGACATAATTGCTAATTCGCCACTAGTTCGCGGTATCAACTAAAATTTCGCGAAAATTTCGCGAATTGGAAATTGGTACCATTCAATCACAATTCAGGTGATTCATGTGCAAATTGAATTTGAAGGGATTATTGCAACTTAAAAAAAAATCGCGAATTTCGTTGTCACCATTTTTGCACATCACTCCCGGCACCCGCCTCCGGCGCGGCTGATGAACAATAACACAAGTATTATACACATATTTATTGAACAATACATACATTCTACAATATATAACTCGTGGGTTAACTCTGGAGATAAACGAATAGGAATTAGAATGAAAGATAATTCGTACTCCAGACTGGACTTGATTGATATTAGTGTACGAAAACAAACATAAATTAACTGATACAGAAACCTTTTTACGAATAATACAATGAAATTGAACATAATCAATATTAGTTGTAAATTCAATCATTTTTACAGATGGCCAATTAATATGGATGACCGCGTGGATCCTGCGAACTGATCACTACAAACTACATGTTTACAGAACTAAAGAATATCATAAAATATAACAACAAAAGTGTGACATTGACGGATATGAACATAAAATAATTTAAGAAAATATATGTTTATACCAGAATGGATACGATACGAATTTACAATTCTTCACACACACACATAAACATGAGACTACAAACGGATGACTGTGGAACCCTCGTGAAAAATTTTAACTTTAAATTTAAATGTCATAGAGATTAAAATTGCTGGCTATTAACTTGGTATGCAGCGATCACAAATTACAAATGCATGTGAAACAAACTAGCCGAGTTCCAACATTAAATTTTAACACTTTCTTAAGAGGATTCAGCACGTTTTTTTGAGACAATATGTTATGTTTTGACATTTAATCGGGACTACCATAATTGTTTTATACTTCTTATAGGTTTATTGGCAAAATTGAAATGTTATTGTTATTACTAGTATTATTGAGTGAAGTGTAAATAACGTTTCGTCGTCGCTCGCTATCTTAGTTATGTGCCTTGCTAAACCACAGCAAGATTGAGCCTGGAAACACTAATAATCAGTGTTACTATGATCAGGATCACGCAACTCAGTCGTTAGAAGACTTGTTAACAATGCATGCAAATGTAATGTTAACTGAATAGCATGGACGTTAAGTAAATAAATAAAATAAAAATAAATAAAAATAAAAACCAAACTTCAGAATGTTAATAAACTTGTATAAAACAATAACAACTAATTAATTGAGATTAAGATAAGGTTCACGTTGAACCATAAACTACTTAATTAAAATGATATACAATTAAATAAATGTTTTGTAAAAAAACACAAGAAAAACTGTCAATTGAATCTATACAATTGTGTACTATCGAAACAAATAGTTGCGGTATTCCAAATTTAGTGAAAGAAGAATATGATAAAATTAATTAAATGTACTAAATACAAAAAATTAAATTAATTCCGAAGTAGATATACAAAAATGTAGCCAAATATATTCTCTATTATATTATAGATTGCATCATTTTATCAGTTAGTTTAAAAATAATCTTCACGTGTTTACAAATTTCTAGGACACAAACCATTTAATAATATCATCTTCAATTAAGCATTTAGTAAATGATATCATGTAAACGGTTGCGTATCTGCAGCTTAGAAGTTGACCGAATGTAATGCACAAGTTGTTTACCAGGTAGAGTAGTAATCGCCGCATCTCCCGTTTCCGTGGCGTCCGGTTCCGCTGCCGCTAATACCAACCCCGCGACCAACACTAGCCAAAGAACCCGCGTCTTTTCTTCATCATAAACAATTAACTGACGTTGGCACCCCTTCTCTTGGCCTTACATCCTAACACTTTTCGGTATGTGGTTCCAATCCATTTGCTGGAGAGATGTGTGGTGCAGCAACTACGAACTAAAAGTATTGTTTAGTTCCAGTCCCTTGCAATATCGACGGGGCGATGTTGTCGACCGTACGGGAGGAACGCTGCCACACGACTGACGTTTCCCCCATCGGACGCTAAGGGGCCCACCGAGCGTTCTATAGTCAAAACAAAGTAACGAGATCCGTCAGGCCAATCTTTTACCATGAAAACGTTGTGCGGTATAGTTTTTGTAGCACGTTGCAACAAGCCAGCAACGTGTGAGGTTAGTACTTAGTGGCACGTTGCAACAATGTACAGCAACGTTTTGAGGTATAGTACTTAGTAGCACGTTGCAAACAATGCACAGCAACGTGTGAGGTATTAGTACTTAGTAGCACGTTGCAACAATGCACAGCAACGTGTGAGGTATGTACTAGTGGCACGTTGCAACAATTACGCAACTGTGAGTATGTCTTAGTAGCACGTTGCAAAATTACAGCAACGTGTGAGGTATAGTACTTAGTGACATGATTTAACAATTTTAACCATTATACAACAACGTGCAATGTAAAATATTTGGTGGCATGTTTAAACTAATCCGCTTCGCGAACGCTTTTTCCAGTCGCGTTGATGGATGAGCCTTTTTGGTTGACTATTAATTTCCTGTCCAATGATTAGTAACTTATTTGTATGCGTGGGATCTCATTACTTTTGCAAGTTACATTGGAAAATTATTTTTGTTTAATTAGGGTAATTTTCATAAAGTAGTATTTATTGCTATGGTAACATCAATTAACAATATAATGTAAAATATCTCGCTTTTTGTACGCATTGTAGGTGATAGTTATCAAGTTTCTATAGTTATTTGTTAATTATACACCTGTAAAAGGTTTTTATTGAAACCATTATTTCTACGATTCTGGTTAACTTTTTCAACATTTTCTTTCAAAATAAGCTACCCACATCACTATTACCTTAATGTCCATGTATGGATGAAATTTATAGAGATGTGAGAAAATCTCATATTTGAATGTAAATAAAATGTTCAATTGCTATTTCAATTTTATACCAAACTGTAAATTGAAGAACAAATAAATGCTCCAAATACAAAAACATTTTTTCCCATATTCCTGACAAATATATCTACACTGACTCAAAGTAAAGCCACACCAAGCCAATTTCTACATTAATTTTATATAACAACATTAAGGCCACCACCATAATGTCATCATCTATTTGCAACAAATTTGATAGCTGAGGGCACCAATACTAGTGCGAACATCTTCAGGCAAGACCTAACATCCAGACACTCATCAGTCAACGGTATGAATGAGCTCCGCCCTGGAAGCGTACCTTGCGTTGACACTAACGCCTTCCGTACCACATTTATATCTGCTGCATAACCTCCCGAGAAATAGATTTGCCATGAAAGCAAAATTTTGATTTAGTAGCTCAGGAAATATTGTACTTTGTAAAATGTGGTTTGATAAGTCAAAAATGAGTTTGGTAAAAATGTAATAGTGTGAAAATACAATGATATTGAAAAATGTGCGATAATTCATTGTACATGTTTTTTAGTCTTTAAATGCCAACATAAACAATTAATCATGTAATATTAACACGTAAAACATTAATTATTTAAAAGTAAGTCGCACAAAAACTATAAATATGACAATATTATGTTATCGGCTTTCTACTAATATAAGTTGTATATTGTCGATATCTGCGTTGGTTTTGCAGTTCAGTAAGTGGTTAAAGCTAGAACCTTTATGAATTCCTGATTGGAGTTTATATGACAGAGGAATCGAGAGAGAATGGCATTCATAGTAAAACTCCGTGCGATTTTGTAAGCGGAGAAATTGAAAGGGTGTTTAAGCTTGAAGCTTGGGTGAACTTGGTGTTGACAAGTCTAATAATGCGAGGAGAGTTTCTTTCAGCTGCAAGAGTCCGTAGTTGTTTGTCCTCACTTTCAAACTTCACCAACTGACGGAATCCACATTCTAGTGCGTACTTAATTCTTAGTTGTCACAATATTTTAGCATAAATTAGTTATTTGCTTTATCAACAACTGGCATAACTATAATTGTCATATTTAAAAAGTTAAAATACATACTTTAATTATTCCGATCAATTAACATTTTATCTGTTTTTTTAATGAATGCAATAAAAGAATTATTTCTTTAAATGGCCTATTTCTACTAAATGGTTGCCCACTGTTAATAACAGTACGCTTTAGGTATTTCTGTTAAACAAAACTAACTAACTGCTATGCAAATACTCATGCAAATAATTAATTAATTAATTAATTAATTAATTAAAACAAAATCAAGTTAATTCCGGAGAGTGAGTTGAAACGATGAGGTGCCTCGTCATAATGGGGGATAATACATCAGCACGCACATTAGTTGATTACATCAAGAAGGATTCAAAAGTGAATGGTTCTCAGTATTTAACCCATTTTAATCAAAGGTTACACTCTAAATACAAATTACATTATTCTCGAAACAAAATATTTAGTTAAATGATGTAATATCCCATGCAATTTCATTAATGAAAAACTCGCAATTTTAACGCATGGCTGACTCTTTGGCATTGGGATGTAGGAATAATATTTTCATAGCCGTCATCATTCTAGTTCAATACGAGTTTTTCAAAAGTCTATCAAAATGGAAATCAAGCTATTATTCAATCTAAACTTGATGTCGATACCAATAATTATTCATAGTGTTACACATCTCGTTTGTTAATATCATGACATGAGACCAGTTCAACAGGCAGAGGTGCTCTTGTCAAATCTACCCTGGGCCCAAGCGTTGCAGACAGGGTGGCATTAAACATTGTGTGATACACAAAAAAAGGAGCAAAATCTACTTAATCAACCGATTTTTTAAGACGGATTCCACAATAAAATCTCATCCGTCATTCAAATCTCTTGGTATAGGTTCCCAGTTGACAGAAACGACCCTTTCGAAACAGGATAGCCCCGTCTTCCACTTACCACTCGCCAATACTCGCATCTCTCTCAGTTTTTGTTTTGTTCTGCCACTTGTCTCTCTGTCTCCCAGGTCTTTTAATATCTTTTTATAATAATAATAATAATAATAATAATAATAATAATAATAATAATAATAATAATAATAATAATAATATAATAATAATAATAATATAATAATAATAATATATAATAATAATATAATAATAATTAAAAAAGTTAGAGTTAAGACAAAAGTAATAATGTATGTAATAGGAACACATGGAATACTTGACGTAAGTCCGTACAACATGTTAGCTCCGGTTTTAACCGAGTTTGTATGAAATACATCCAATAAAATAATAATAATAATAATAATAATATAATAATAATAATAATAATAATAATAGTAATAATAATATAATAATAATAATAATAAAATAATAATAATAATAATAATAATTTTTTTTTTTTTTTTTTATTATTATTATTCATTATTACATATGTGTACATTTTTTTATATGCTTCGGTCCACAAAGCCTTGAAGTAAGGCTTGTCTGTGGTTTAAACTACAACAATGTGTACATTTCATACAACTACGGTGTTTGTGCGAAGTTATTACAACAATAACAAAAAAAAATAGGATAACTCAGTGGAACACCGTCCTGTATAACAAACAAACTAAAAAAAAAAAACTTGAATTTAAATATAAAAATATTATACTTGAGGTAACACAAAAACAACACAGTATTAGATGAATAAATTTACATATTTGCACCAAGTATCTAAATATTTCAAGACTCCTCCAAAAAAACAAACAAACAGACTTGTCATTCGTAAACAATCTTAAAACAAACCAACAGGATACATAATGATAAAGGTAAATTGAACAACTGCAATAAAAAATAAAAAAGAAAAGCAAATTGGGAATTGAGATGAATGATTAGGTGTTGTAGACTGCACATAAACAATCGAGCAAATAAAACTTTAATTCAGATTTAATGGCTGAGATCTTTTCTAGATTGCGCAGATGACCAGGTAGGCTGTTGAAAATAGCAGGTGTCAAATAAAAAAGTGTTTCGTTTTCCATATTTGTTATTGAATAATAATAATAATAATATATAATAATAATAATAATAATAATAATAATAATAATAATAATAATAATAATAATAATAATAATAATAAATAATAATAATAATAATAATATTAAGACAATTTAAGAAAATATTTTTTTACAAAGAACAACCAATCAACACTGCATAGGGCTGTGGTGCAAGCTGACAAATCATTAACTCCACTCAATCTAGCAAACGAAAATGTCAATCTACAAGGGAAACTCATAACTGACGCTTCAAAAGAGTTACGTCCTCTCAGAAAAGACCCTACACAAGAGACATTATGATGAACTACACAAAGGTCACGTAGATATTAAAGCATCAAATAGGTGGTTAAACAACGGGGAACTATTTGGAGAAACAGAAGTTTTATGATGGCTATTCAAGACAGAGTGATTGCAACGAACAATTATAAAAAATACATTATACAAGATGCGACAGTAAACGATCAATGTAGAAAATGTAGTGTAAGGGGTGAAACAATCGAACACATCATATCCGGGTGCCAGTCACTATGTCAAACGGATTACCTCTACAGACATAACCAAGTAGCTAACATTATTCACCAAAAACTAGCAATCAAGTACAACCTCATTGATACTCACACACCTTACTACAAATACAAACCGGAGAAAGTACTAGATAGCAAAGATTTCAAATTATATTACGACCGCACAGTTATAACAGACCAAACTATACATCACAACAGACCGGATATAATTATAATTGACAAGAAGAAACAAGAAACTACCCTTATTGACGTTGCTGTCCCAATGTGCCATAACGTCGAGACTACATGGAAGAAAAAATTGACAAGTATAGTGAACTTGCAATTGAGATCAAGAAGATGTGGAAACAGAAAAAGGTAAATACAATCCCATTCGTAATATCGGCCAACGGCATCATACCGAAGAAGCTACATGAAAGCATTAAACAACTAGATCTTCCACCCAATGTTTACATCGAGACTCAAAAGGCAGTAATACTCAACACGTGTAGAATAGTTCGTAAATTTCTAAACTAAGAATGATACTTCGAGATTCCGAAACAGCTTCCATCCTGACATGGTTTTCGTGGTTTCCCATAGTCCGAAGAGCAAATGCTAGGATGGCGACGAGAAATCGGCCACGACCGTACACAGCAGAAAGAAAACATCATCTACAAACTATATTATAAATGACTTATTTTAGTTAGAGTTAAGACAAAGTAATAATGTAGGTATGTAATATAGATACACATGGAAGTACTTGACGTAAGTCCGTACAACATGTTAGCTCCGGTTTTTACCGAGTTTGTATGAAATACATCCAATAAAATAATAATAATTTTTAAATTTTTTTTAAGCATACATTTAATCCCACTAAGCCAAATGGCTCATCAGTGGGTCACATAAATTGTAAATGATGTAAATAAATCATATTTCATTCGTAGCGTAAGGCTTATTGTGAAACCAAAATCAAAAACATTCATACTTATAAATGAAATACGGCACTCTTACAAAAAAGATTATACAAAAAATTACTAACTATAAATTAATAATATCTTGACCTAGGGCCTACCACATAGATTCTTTTTCAACCACCTAAATATCTAGAAAATTGGACTTAAAGTGACTTAAAATGAGCATGAATGAAGGTTGTTCAGGTAGTGCGATTTAATTCTATTCTTTATTAATGACATTTTGTCCAAGGATAATATTTCAGCTGGCAATGAATTAAAAACTTAAGGTATAATAAAATGTAAACAACGCTCACCATGTTTGTTTTCGGGCATTGGAACAACGAATTTTCCTTTACTTACTAATCTTGTTCCCTTATTATTTAAATATGGTTTTTTATGTTCATTATTAAAATAATACTTTAAAACCAACCGATAATTAAACATGGCTTTTACCGGCAGTATCAAGCAACTAACATACACGCCTTCTTTTCCTTTAATGGTATTGATAATACTTTTTAGGGCAAACTATTTTTAATAATGTATTTTGAATTTGAATCATCGTGTTTATTATATGCAAAGATGCGCTTCCCCATGAGAGCAACACATACGACAGTATAGATTCAGCTAATGCAATATAAACTAATCTAAGCATATCATCAGACAAGACTGGTTTTAGTTTGTACAATTGATATGCACACGATCGGAGTTTGGAACAAATGTTGTTCTGTGAAAAAATCATTACTAAGTTGAAGATTTTTTTAAATTAAATTAAATTAAATAAAAAATTACCTTAAATTTTAATTTTTTTTTTATTAATCGTAATTTAAAAAAAGGAAAAAATCGTTATATGGAAATTTTCATAAGAAATAATTATTCGATGGCGCACAAATTTAACACGAATACATTAATTTTAAAAATTAAGGTTCTGTGAAAAATCATTACAATCGGATAAAGCATGTAGGTGTTATAAGCCAAAGAAATTTAAAAAAAAGTCGTAAAATTGCGATTTTCGTAAAAAATAGTTTTTTGATAACGCTCAAATTTCACATGAATATATCAATTCATGAAATTAAGGTTCTGTGAAAAATCATTACAATCGGACAAAGCATGTAGGTGTTGTAAGTCGCTTTTTTAAATTGGAAAAATAGTAAAAATTTTCGTTTTCATGAGAAATAATTTTCTGATTGTGCTCAAAAACGTGGCAGTTCTAAGTTCAGAGATTTCGAAGACCTCCTTAAAATTTCATCGCAATCGGAGTATCGGTTTAGCCGGAATCATGTTAACAAACAGACAAAATACAAAAAAAAGAATGAAAGAAAGAAAGAAAAAAAAAAGAAAGAAAGAAAGAAAGAAAGAAAGAAAGAAAGAAAGAAAGAATGAAAGAAAGAAAAAAAAGAAAAAAAAACATTCCGGATTTTTTTCTCCAGTGTAGTGAAATGGAATCTTCGCTTCGCTCGCTACGCTCGCTACGCTCATCCAACAAAAAATTAACTTTATATTTTTTTTTATTAAGGCTATTCGACCGCGTTTTCTATTCTCCAAAATATGTTACCAAGTCAAAATATAGTGAATGGCTTTGAAACCTGGCTTTTTTAGAAAATAAAAACTATTTCTTTCAATTTTTTCTGATCCGGTACACGGCCATTATCGTCACCTCAAAATAATTTCAATCTGCAATTCGCCAGGGCACACCATTGACGTAGGGTGTTGTGCTTTTGTGACATTCATTTAACTGGTTTTCTGTAGGCTGACTGAGAGAAAAAAAATCTTTTTTTAACAATTGTCTTTCCTGCGAATTTTTTCGTTTGGCGGTACAAATCGGTACAAAAATATCGACAAACGAAAAAATTCGCAGGAAAAGACAATTGTTAAAAAAAAATCATTTTCTCTCAGTCAGCCTATAGAAAACCAGTTGAAAATGAATGTCACAAAAGCACAACACCCTACGTCGAATGGTGTGCCCTGGCGAATTGAAGTTTGAAATTATTTTGAGGTAAAGATAATGGCCGTGTACCGGATCAGAAAAATTTGAAAAAATAGTTTTGATTTTCTAAAATAGCCAGGTTTCAAAGCCATTCACTATATTTTGACTTGGTAGCATATTTTGGAAAATAGAAAAACGCGGTCGAATAGCCTTAATCGTAATTTAAAAAAAGAAAAGAATCGTAAAATTGCGATTTTCATAAGAAATAATTATTCGATTGCGCTCGAATTTCACACGAATATATTAATTCATAAAATTAAGGTTCTGTGAAAAAATCATTACAATAGGATAAAGCAGTAGGTGTTATAAGTCAAAGAATTGTTTTTAAAAAAAAACTGTAAAAATTTCGATTTTTTATGAGAGATAATTTTTCAATGCGCTCAAATTTCACAAGAATATCTTAATTCATGAAAATTAAGTTCTGTGAAAAAATCATTAAAATCGGATAAAGCATGTATTTTTTTTTTTAAACCGAAACAAATCGGTAAATTGCGATTTTCATGAAAAATAATTTTTCGATTGCGCTCAAAAAACGTGGTAGTTCTAAGTTTAGTAATTTCGAAGTCCTCAATAAAATTTCATCGCAATTGGAGTATCGGTTTAGGCGAAATCGTGTTAACAAACACACAATAATACAAACAGAAAAAAAAGAAAGAAAGCAAAACATTCCGGATTTTTTTCTCCAGTGTAGTGAAATGGAATCTCCGCTTCTCTCGCTACGCTCATCCAACAAGGTCGTCAGCATACATCATTAGTAAACAATTAACTAGATACTTATTAATGTTCACATATATAATATAAAAATGCGGTCCTAATATGGATTCTTGTGGTACACCAGTAATGAAATTTTTTGTTTTACTATAAGTGTTCCCTATTTTAACCATGTACGTTCTATTTCCTAGGTAACTGCGGAACCATTCTAGAACTGTACGTCGTATGCCAATGACCTCTAAGCATTCCAAAATTTTATTATGATTTATAGTGTCAAATGCTTTGGAGAAGTCGACAAAAGTTGCAATTATATGCAGATTGCTATTTAAGCTGTTTTAATTAATTTTAAATCAGGGGGGGAAATT